>JAJKFI010000240.1:261736-296126 GCA_029204185.1 Lerista edwardsae | reverse complement strand
TGTGTGTGTGTGTGTGTGTGTGTGTGTGTGTGTGTGTGTGTGTGTGTGAGAAGTGGGAGTCTGAGAGGGAGAGAGAGTCGGGAGGCAGCGATGGACTCTGTCAGACACCGACCCAAAACACCAGGGGGAGAGAGGAGGTTTAGACCTAGGCAGGCAGCTTTCTTACTTTTGCATTGGGTTGCCATGTGTATGTGCTGTGTATGTTCTGGGCTCATCCGCTCAGTAGTGTAACCATTAGCCATTAGCTTAATAAACAGTCATATATTTTAGATTAGATTAGATAATTTTATTGGCCAAGTATGTAAACCATACCTAGAATTTGATGGCTACCGGCTACATACACATACATATGAACAATAAATACACAAAACAAATAATGGCATTATTCAGAATAAAACACTGCCTCAAACTCTGAGTCACTTCAGCATAATTACGAGTTCAACAGTTTAATGGCACAGGGGAAAAAACTATTTTTGTGCCTAGATGTTTTGGTGTACAGAGTCCTATATCGACGACCAGAAAGAAGAAGGTCAAACAAGTTATGACCAGGGTGTAAAGGATCTGCAGCAATACTCACTGCTCGCTTTTTAACCCGAGCAGTATACAAGTCCTCTGTTGAGGGCAGGCCAGTTCTAATTATTTTTTCAGCAGTTCTAACAGTCCTCTGGAGCCATTGCTTATCCAGTTTGGTTGCCGAACCAAACCAAACAGTTATGGAATTACAGAGGACAGATTCAATAATCCCTCTGTAAAATTGGACAAGCAGCTCTCGAGGCAAGTTAAATTTCCTAAGTTGACGCAGGAAACACAATCTCTGGTGAGCTTTTTTAATAATACAACTGATATTAGTTGACCATTTCAGGTCCCGGGAGAGTATAGAACCCAAAAACTTGAACTCCACCACAGAAACCGTACTACCTAAGATGAAAAGTGGAAGTAAAGGAGGGGGGTGCTTTCTAAAGTCTACTATCATCTCCACAGATGATACAACCTGCTGTGCCTTTCTTCTGGGAACTGAAGTCAGCTACGTCCAGTCTTGCCGCTGGAGGGCTCATGCTGCCAAGAGGGGGTTGCACAGAACCTGAATTGGCACAGGTACGTTCTCCTGGACCCCTGCGCTGCTGCCAGGATCCGGAGGACACTGGATCCACCACTCATGGGCTCCCGGGGTTCTGCTGTAGCTGCAGATGCGGGAGCAACGCGATACAACCCTAGAATCACATCTCTGGGGAAAGGAAAGGATGCTACTTGTCAGCAGGTTCCTCCAGGAATAGAGGCTTCCAATGAGGAGAAAGGAAGGTGTTTTTCCACCCCACCCATTGCAACATTGTCCATTGTCCATTTCAACAGAAGATTTGAGCTTTGAGAGCCAGAGCATCCAATTTTGCCCCAAAAGAAACCCTCAGATCTGGGAAGGACAACCTGCAGAGGGAATGGGCTAACCTGATCAGTCCATACTCTGTGCCAATGTGGTGTAGCACTTAGTGCAAGAAGGCGTTTACTACTATGTGAACCCTCTGGGCAACCTGAAGCCATTCACTGCCTATCAGGCCAGCCAACCTCACAGGGCTGCTGTAGGGCTAAAAGCGGGAGGCAGTGATGTTCCACCCATCCCAGCATGACAGATCCCATTCGACAGCTGAACAAAATCCTTGCAAAAAAAACACATCTGCATTTCTCACGCCAGTGTTGAATTTGCGCTCTCCATTGCCTCGTGAAGATTTCCCGATCACTGCCGGGGTGGAAATTGAGATGCTCGGTCTCTCTGTCGCTGCAGTGGCAGAGTTCTTTGACCCTCCATGATAGATCTGCTTTGTAGGCCAGATCTCTTTATTCTTTTATGGACAAAAGAAAATCGTTTTTATTCTCACGAAACCTTTGGCTATTTAAAAATTCATTTCCTTTTTTAAAAAACAAAACCAAGAACCAAGCCAGGACTCGAGCCAAGGAAGCAAGCACAGGACACCCTGCGCTGTGATTGAGCGATGCTGTTTCCAGCTTCTGTGGCTTTGACCATGCTTTCCCAGACACGCTATGAATAGGACAGATTCCAGGCCTGACCTGACTCAAAGCCCAGGCCCCTTTGCACTTCATGCTCTCTGCCTGCCTGACACGTCGTGTCACAGTTATTTCTGGGAATGTGATGCCCTCTTTGGCTTGAGCAGAGAGAGCTCTGCTCCGCACCAGTGGTGGTGCCCAGTGGTTCCTCCAGGCCTGGTGACCTCTCCCTTGCAGCCCACAATACACTGGTTGTGTCTCCCTGGAGACTAGAGAAAAGTGTTAAATAAATGTGTGGTTGGGATGAGCAGGATGCCACCCTGTAGAAATGGAACAGGTGCAGTCCAGAAAGGAAAGAGAAGAAATCTCCCTCCATCACACCAGATTCACTTAGCTAAAGAATAATTCTACTCATGAATTCTATATGCTGGGATCCATCAAAGCTCCATGGAAGTTCTCAGGTTCAGTTCTCAGCAACTCCAGATAGATTTGGGAAAGATCCTTGTCTGAAAATGGCCTGGAAAGTCACTATCAGTTGCTATAGAAAAAAAAATATATCAAACAAGATGGCTAATTCAGAGTAATGCCTACAAGCAGGACTGGCTCATCCATGAGGCCAACTGAGGCAGTTGCCTCAGGAAGAAAATTGGCAGAAGGCACCCATATCTCCATCTGCCCACTGGACTTCATGGCTGCTCCTCCTCCTCTGAAACTGAGGTTTGGAAAGGGAGGTGGGAGACAAAATGGGAGAGGAAGTGGCAGGAAGAGATGAGAGTGGGGGGCTAGAGTGCCCATATCCACTTCATCCTCTTCTTCCTTTTCCAATTCAGTCACGGAAGGAGCAATCAAACATAAATGTGACACTTTCAAGAATGTTTTCAAAATTCTCAATCTTCTGGCTATGGACATATTCAGAGTGTCAGGTCAAAAACAGCTCCTATCCCAAACTAGCTGCATACTCCAGCATGAAATAGCTTGATTCTTTGATCCTGATGCACTTCTTTGCAGAGATGCACCTGAGGGCACCAGAAAAAAAAATTAATACTCCTTGGGGTGTTAACACCATCCCTAGGGCCAGATGCCCATAATACCTCCTGGGGGCATGCAGGAGATGGTCTGAAGTGCAGGGAGGCTGGTACCACCTCCTTGAGGCTCAGAAGGCACCCTGGAGGCCTTAGAAAGGCACCTGCTTTTCTTTCCAAGGCTCCCAGGAGGCCTTCTGTTTTGAGGCCATGCACAGTCTCCCCTTGCCTCAGAACTCCTCCCAGGTGCCTCATGATCTGCCGTGGCAGTGCAGGTTGGCACCCCCTAAAATCATGTTACCTGGGGCAATGTACCCCCTGCCCCCATTTGGCTATGCCACAGATTCTTCAGATCCTGGGAAAAGAGCAGACACTAGAAGGAGCAGTGCAGCTTGGAGGTAAGGGTGTAGCTTTCCCAGCTCCAAAATCTGGCAATCCCTTTCCCAGGGCAAAATCTTATTAAGTAAGGGCGGCACAGTTAGGCCAGCAAAGTTTAGCTGGCACAAGGGACATCGTAAAATATGTTTGGACCACACTCGGAGGCAGAGAGGCCAGCACACAGATGTGCACCATCCTCCCTGACTCTGAGAGTTGTCCAAACACGCTTTACGGTGGCCCTGGTGCTGGCTAAAATTTGCTGGCCTAACTGTGCCAGCCTAACTTCAGGTTAGGATTGTGCTCACAAACTGGCAAGCTTTGCAACTGCGGGAAATAAAAGGATGCCTACACAAGTAATACATTATTGTAAAACCGCAAAGGCCTCTTTCTAGAAAGCTATTTCCACACAGAAAGCAAAGGCCGTTATGATGGCCCAGTTCCCAAACATGGGAGGATGAACAGCCCTGGAAGTCATGAAAGAGGATTTATTCTGAGTAGAAAAGAGATGGATTCATAGTTCAAGTTTGTCTTGGCAGGCTCTGGCCAAAAAATGCCACTTTAGCGGCAAAAAAAAAACACCATGCAACTTTAGTGGTGTCTGGACAGAAATATGGACAAGTGACTAATGGCTGATTCCAGGGAGGAATGTGAGCTGCAGCTTCACAAGAAAAAAAGCCACTAACCATCTGCAGCCATCTGAGATGGGGAGATGGGTGTTTGGGGACACTCTCAAGGTGGCAGAAAGGTCAGGAAGCAAGAAAGTCCTATGCATCTTTATGTGCTGCTTTTTCTCTCTGTCCTGAACATGAAAGATGAGCATCACAATTCTTGCAGCCCAAGGTCCTTGCTGAAGTATCTGCCTTTGTCAAAGTGTCTGTCTAGAATCTATTCCTCACAGAAGCCCCAGGATGCAAGCACATGGTCCATGGCTGGTGGTCTGGTGGCTGAGCCAGTGCCTGCCTCAAGGAACCTAAACAGGTTCAGCTGCGGTTCAGCTGCGGTCTCAACTTTGGATGGAGATGGGAAATCTGCTGATGGACCTCATGAAGGCACATGGGGAGAGAGTGTGGGATGTGTGGAAGGCAGAGGAGTCCACCAACCACAGCTACTGTGAAAGCTTTAAAAGCCCAGGCAGGATTATGTTTGTACTTGGACGGAAAACATCTGGTGAGCTGAAGGTCTGGTGAGCTCCTCAATACTGTAAAAAGCCCATTTAAAATTGGTGGTTTGAATATCCTGACCTGTGTAAACTGCCTTGAATTTAACATTGGAGGAGAGCTTCCATGTATCAGTACTGTCTACATTAAGACCTTCTTCAGACAAGGCTTTTTTTCTATCACTGCAGTTCCAGTTCTATGTGGACGCTTCACTGTATCTCCACCCTCTCCTTCCTGCCTCTCTGCAGGCGTGTTCATTATCCTGGCTTGAGCAACTGAACAAGGGCTTTGGCTGCGAAGCCGCAAATTGTGAAACCAAGTCACCCACTAACAAGCTGAGTCGCGGTGGCCTTTCATGGTCCTCTCCAGGCCACCAGGGTATTTATTGCCTATGCTTCTGACAGCTGGCTGGCTGTCAATTATCTTTGTGGAGGGCATCTTCAGCTCTCCCCAGGGTTTTGTCGCCTTTGGCGTGTGTCTTTGATCCAGAAACTATTGACATGATTGCTGCGATACTGTTGGAATATTATACCAGCCGATCTTCTGTGTGAGTGTTTTACTAAGTGGCATCCATCTCTCGTTACTGTTCCACAGAGAATACAAGAAATAAGTGGCTTGCAAGAATGCGAGATGTCTAAAAATTTCATTTATGGTGGCTAAACCTACCTATCAGAGCTGAAATTATTTTCTGTAAATAATAGTTATTCTTTCGGTTTTTCCAAGATCCCTGAATGCACAAAGACCTTTGAACAAAACACATTGATTGAATCATTCCATAACACGGGTTGTTGCCAAAAGGCCAAGATTGCACAGAGGGGAAGCTGATGTCTACAACACTACGTGGAGTTTATATGGAAGCCTACTGGTTTTATGAGTCTATTAGCTGTTTGCTGTCTTGCAGCCATCAAATTCCAAATTCTACCAACCCATGTCATCTGGCTGCCAAAAGTGAACTCAGGACTATAAATAATTGTTGTACCTGCTTTTGTCTTTGGGGCATGGAAAGGCTAATCACAAACAAGGTTCAGTTTCAGTCCAGATTCACCTGAAGCTTTGTCTCAGGATTTAATGTGAATGTCAGATTTCATCTCCGAAGCAACAAAAAGAGCAGTCTGTCAATAGCAGCTCCTTCCAGAGGCCAATGGCAGCTATGGGGCCTCACCAAAGTCTAGGTCTGTGTTGGGACAAAGGCTCCCCTCCTCCTATGTCATAGTCCCAATATAGATCAAAACCCCACATGACTCCTATTAGCAGTTATAAAAACCCTAAAACATCAGGTTCAGACATTGATCCAAAGACAAGAGATCCTCTGGGACTGTAAAGAATGCCTTGCTTTCAACATAGAGTAACCATAACCAGTTACTCACTGGCAAATCATTGCCTGTTTTCATAAATACTGTTGATATACGATTCCTCACAAGAGGAGTTTATATGCAATTAGGTTTTCAGTTATGCTCCACTTTAAGCACTTATTACATTTCCAACCCAACCTTTCCCCAAGGAGCTAAGAGTGGCAGGAATGGCTGCCCCTCATTTTTTTAATCCACATTATAACCCTGTGGTGTAGGATAAGTAGAGAGAACAATTGGCCTAGAGTCCCCAGGCAGATACTTGGCTGAACCAATCCCGCCTTCCATCAGTAGCTTTACAATCCTACTCTGTAGAAAAGAACATAAGAAGAGCCCTGCTGGATCAGGCCAAGGGCCCATCTGATCCAGATTCCTGTGCCTCACAGTGGCCCACCAGATGCCTCAAGGAGCACACAGACAACAGATACCTGCATCTGGATGCCACTCCCTCTGGCATTCAGAGACAGCCTACTTCTAAAACCAGGAGGTTGCACATATGGGTATGTCTTGGCTTGTCACCTGTGATGGACATTACCTCTATAAATCTCTCCAATCCTCCTCCCCTTTTAAAGGCATCAAAGGCCGGAGTCATCACCACATCCTGTGGCAAGAAGTTCCACAAATTAATTGTACGCTGGCTAAAGACATATTTTCTTTTGTCTGTTCTGACTCTCTCGACACTCAACTCTGGCTTGCCATGTTGTTGGCAAGCTATGACAGCAACAAGAAGCCTACCATGACTCTGACGCTTTGTCTCCTTGTTGGTCTGACTTTTAATAAGCCCAGAGTCTGTGTGCAGCTTGAGTTCTCCGTTACATGAAAGGAGGGGGCCTGCTTCTAATTTGGCCGGCTGCAGCTGGGCTCTCTGAACTCTGGCAAGCAGGCTGAGTCTGGCACATGGGCCTTCAGTATCACATCCAACCTGTCAAGGCACATTTGAAACCTCATTATTCGGAGCACCTGGAATCCTGCCAGGCTGTCCCTCGGAGTCCAGGAGCAGAAGCTGCTGTCCAGCGCTCTCATGGCTGCATCCCTCCCTCTAAGATCCAACTTTACCAAGATCTGTATTTTACCACCCAAAGCAACAATTTATTTGGGACAGAAATTGGCAACTGTGCACAAATGCCACCAGGTAATTCAGACAGCACCGGTCCAATTGCCAGAATATCCATCAGCTTCCTCTGATCTCTGGGCATTGCACATCCTTTGGACAAACATTGACAGCCTAGTCCTAACCAACCCTCCCCTCACTGATGCAGCCAAGCCAACAGAGCATGTGCTGCATCCTGGGGGGGGGGGCAATTGCAGAAGTGTGATAAGGGAACTTTGACCGTACAGTGTACTTGGTGTAAAGCTGCATTTGAATGCTTGCCACTGATACAGGTCGATTCTTGGCTTCTGAGGGGGTTCTGTTCCCAGAACCCCTGTGGATGCAGAAAACCGTAGACAATCAAATCTGCAGTCTGACCCACAGAGGACCTCCTGGGCACGACCGGAGGTTGAGTCTGGAAGGTTTTCTGTGGATCATTCAGCCGCAGGTTGAGAACCCGCAGTGGGTTCTTCCTATTCAGGAATCCCAAACCTGAATCCGTGGATAAAGAGGACCCACCATATTAGGTCAGGCTGGGCTTTAATTCCAAGTGAAAGTGACAGAACCTCAAAGGGCAATGCAACATCGGGATTCAAATGTGCGCACATCCAAGCAAAGACATTTACATGGCATTTTGTCTCTCATGAGCGCTTCAAATGGATGTCTGGATAATTTAATTAAAAGCACCATTACCCTCTGGCAGGGCTCATCGGAGGTTCAATAAGGATTCTCTTCTTCCTAGGAAAAAGTCAGGGTTTCTCCTGCCACAAGAACAAAAGCTGAGCCAAGCCCAGGAATTTAAATGAAGACCACGACTCGATCACTTTGTAATTTCACATTTATTTTTATTTTGAAGAATTTATACCCCGCCTTTCCCATGCCAAAGCAAATGCCCAAGGCGGCTTACATGGGCAGGCTAGTCTAAACCACCATTTTTCAATGGGGTTTTTACAAATATACAGTATTCTGTGATTCATCAAGTCCTCAGTCCCAGATGTAGCCTTCACAGTGTGGTTCTCTCCTCTAACCGTGTGACCTCGAGCTTCAGCAGGTGATCGTAAGTCCAGCCTGGACAGGTCCTCAAGGTTGAATTCCGTTCTTTTGCCGGCTGGCCTTCACTCAACATCACAATGGAAGTGGTGATGTTGAGAGCAAATATTCAACACAGGGTTGAGTGGCGTCAGTGATGTCATCCGGTAATGAAGAAAGGGAACGCTGGGCGGGACTTACGCATGATTGGCTGCCCGTCTGTTCCATTCCGCGGCTGCCCTGGCCTCAGCGGGGCGCCTGCTCGCTGGGGAGGACGGGTGGGGGGCGCGCTGGGTGCCTGGGCCAACTGGGCTAGCTAGGCAGCCCCCCCCGAGGCCAGGACAGCCGCGGAACGGAACGGATGGTGCTGCAGCGGGCGGGCTTTCGCCATTACGCAACGGGAGGCAGTGAGCACGCTGCCAATCACCACGGAAACCCTCCCAGCGAGCGAAGAAACTCCACCCAGCGAACCGGTAGGATGACACCACTGCCTGAGGCCCCTCGTGAGGTGCCCCCACCATCAGAAATTGTTTGCCGTTTTATTTATTTACAAGATGTAGATCCCATCTTTCTCCTACTGGACCCAAGATGGCTCCCAATCTGAAATACACTCACACACACACACACACACACACACACACACAGAGAGAGAGAGAGAGAGAGAGAGAGAGAGAGTCAAGGATGTGCAGGAAGGTCGGTGCACAGAGCTGAGCCAGGTTTTTTTTTTTCATTTTGTTAAGACAAAACCACCCATACTGCCCCTCCCCAGGCACAAGACCCCCCAGCCCTAGCGCAGATGCACATTTCAAGCGAATCAAATTGTCGTCCCTCAATTTTTTAAATTAAAGACCAAGGCAAGAATGGGCTGATGCCTGTTCCAGAGAGAAGATCACGTTAATTTGTCTGATCTGGAGGAAAGGATGATTCAGACAAATGAACTGATCAGAGAAATCTAGAAAGAGTTTTTTTACCCCTCTCTAAAGGACTGGTTTGCGCTCCCTCCTTTTACAGTTGTACAGTTGAATTAGAAGAGGATTCTGTAGTTCCTAATAATATATATTGCTTCAAATTTGGTAGCAGCTGTAGGAGGCAAGCAGCATCGGTTCCCAGTCCCTCTCAACAGCACAGGGCAACCCAGCAAAGCTGCATGCCATTGGGACCCCACCTGAGGCTTCGCCCAGGTCACAGCTCTGTGGCGTGGAAAGTGTCCATGTGCCATGTGGCACATGTGCCACGAGTTGGCCACCTCTGCCTTAGGGCATCATGGCACACTCACAGGGGGCAGCCTGTTCTCCAGGTGTTGCTATCCTGGATCTCACAAAATCTCATGAGGTTCAAAATGGTGGCATCCAAATCTCACAAGATTTGGACACCACCAACTTGGATCTCATGGGTTCTCATGTGATTTGGGTGCCACCAGTAGTGAAATTCAGGGGGTTCGCCCAGGTTCTATAGAACCGGTTGTTAAATGGCTGGCCCCCGCCCACTCACTTACCTCGGCTGGCTTTGGGGGTTTTTTGGCTCCGGCTATGACATCATAGAACCGGTTGTTAATTCATTTGAATTGCACCACTGGGTGCCACCATCTTGGATGGTGTTTCCGTGTGTTTTCCATCTCATTCTGCAGTGCTGCAAAGTCATTCTCTATCTTGCCTCAAGGTCAGAAAGATGTCAAAACAAGTCCAAAAAAAAAAATACAGGATGCATTCATGGACTAGACTCCTATTTGTTGTCACATTCCTTTCATCAGAGCTCTGGGATATTTTTTTTTCCACAGCTTCCTGCTATTCCTCCCCCCCCCCATCCTATTCTAACAATGAGCAACTGGGCCTGGCTCTGGGACAGAGCAGAGACAACATTGGCAGGAAAGCAGATGATGAGGGAGAGATCTGTGCAGCTGGGGTGAAGCTGCCATCCTCTGCCAAAGAGACAGGTGGCTGCAGAAAGTGGATGTGAGAGGACAGGAAAGAGAGGCGAAGAACAAGCCAAAGAGCAGCCATGCTCAGCCTGCTGCTCAGCCAGTCACTGAGAGAAGAATAAAAATAACCTCTTTGCACCTGAGTGTGCTTCCTAATCCAGTGTGCAGAGACCCTCTCCCTCCCTTCTCTCGCTCACTGCTGCTGCAGTTTGTGCTCATTGCACTGGGAAGGTGTCAGGAAAGGAAAGGCGAGTGTGGCTGAGGGCTGGATGGGGAGGTGCTGGGGGGCAGAAATGCACTGGTGTACCTTGGGAGTCTAGGGAGCAATGCCACTGGGTGCCAGGCCCCCCTCCCCACCACTGTCCTTTTTTGGTGGGCTTTTTATGGCTTTTTTTTATTATGAGGCCTTTGGAAAGCCTAAAAACCTCACTTCCAGTTTTTGTTGAAAACAGGAAGTGAGGTTTTTAGGACTTCCAGAGGCTGTTCTGGACCTCTGGTTAACAGCACAAGTTTCCCACGCCCCATACTCCATCCAACACGATCCATCCACATGATCACATCCATCTCATTTCACTTTCCTAATACTGACAGTGCAATCTATCCTAAACCAAAATGGAATTTGCTGCACCGATGATTGCCAGCCAACAGTAAAGGCTCCAGGGATGCTTCCACTGTGGAGAGGGTACAGCTGCTGCCTGCTGTATTCTCACCCATAAATTATTGTCATTACTGAACCAAAGGGGAGAGGATAAAACTCCAGGGAAGCACATCTGAGTTATCTTTTAGAGGCCGCAGCAGCTCTCCATCTTCCTGGTCTAGGCAAAGCTCCACCACCAGCTGACAGCCATTAATCCAAAATGCTCCCTGGAAAGCGCAGACCAGAGTCCTTTGCTTGCTTGCTTGCTTGCTTGTTTGTTTTGCTGGGTAGGGAAATATTCCATTTTAAAAAATACTGGCTGTATGTAGTATTAGTGACTGCAGAGTCAATGAGTAGATTCATCAATGCAGAACTCAATTGCAATTCCTTTACTCAGCATGTTGTTAATCTCCTTGCCATAGGATGTAGTGATGGCCTAGAAGCCTTGAAGAGGGGATTGGACAGATTAACTGAGGAAAAGTCCACACAGGCCACAATTGGTAGTGCAACCTCCTTATTTTGGAAGCAGGCTACCTCAGAATGCCAGGTGCAAGGGAGTGGCAACAGGATGCAGGCATCTTGTTGTCCTGTGTGCTCCCTGAGGCTTCCTGGGCCACTGTGAGATACAGGAAGCTGGACTAGCTGGGCCTTTGGCCTGATCCAGTGGGGCTCTTCTTATGTTCTTAGGATAGCAAATTATGTTTTATTTACCTCATGTTTACCTCAGAAATTTACCTCAGAATGCCAGATATAAGGATCTGGCATTCTGAGGTAAATTTCTGAGGTAAAACTCTGAGATAAATATGAGGTAAATGTGGCAACAGGATGCAGGTATCTTGTTGTCTTGTGTGCTCCCTGAGGCATCTGGTGGGCCTCTGCAAAATACAGGAAGCTGGACCAGATGGACCTTTGGTCTGATACAGCAGGGTTCCTCTTATATTCTTATGTTCAAACAGCAGAGAGTTCCAAATGTGTGTAGGAAAAAAGCAGTGGTTAATTGGAAGTCTGGGAAGAAGGAGGGAGACCTCTCCCACCTCCTCTCTCCCACCTCTCCCACTTCCCTTTCTTTCTTTCTTTCTTTCTTTCTTTCTTTATTTATTTATTTATTTATTTATTTATTTATTTAAATGACAACATCACAGGCATCTAATGCCTACTTTGGCATTTGGCCCTTTGTTGATTATTTCCAGCCAAAAATCATTCTTTTTTTCAATTTTCAAGCAAATATATAGTGACATGCAAATTCTCCTTGGCTCAATTCAGAATCAGCTCAGCATGTCTGAGCATTCCCAGAGAGTATTTGCAAAAGGTTCCTTTGTTTTTGGAGACTGCTGTCCTCATATGTCACATTTGAGCATGGGCATTGATAGTACTGTGCACCTGTGCTCCATCACATCACCCCTTAGGTATGGCTGCTTGCTTTCATTAGCCTTGCACCCAAACCCGGAGTGCTCTTTTGTAGTATTTCAGAGAAGGAGGGACTGAATTGTGTGAGTAGCTGCAGACAGTGGCTTCCAAATATAGGATGCTACCAAAGACAAGAGATTCCAGGTGTCATACCTAGTCTTATGTTATGGGTAGTATCAGAGATTGGCTAGGTCAGGCACTAAGAACACAAGAATTGCCCTGCTGAATCAGGCCAA
The DNA here is from genome assembly GCA_029204185.1 of Lerista edwardsae. NCBI lineage: Eukaryota > Metazoa > Chordata > Lepidosauria > Squamata > Scincidae > Lerista > Lerista edwardsae. The sequence continues at coordinate 283,905 of JAJKFI010000240.1, read as the reverse complement.
AGGCCCATCTAGTCTAGCTTCCTGAGAGTGCAATCCTAACCTGGAGTTAGACCGGCACAGTTAGGTCAGCAATGTTTAGCCAGCACAAGGGCCACCGTAAAGTGCATTTGGACCACTCTGAGAGTCAGGGTGAGATGGTGCATGTCTGTGTACTGGCCTCTCTGACTCTGAGATTGGTCCAAACATACTTTATGGTGTCCCTTGTGCTGACCAAACTTTGCTGGCCTAACTCCAGGTTAGGATTTCGCTCTCAATCCCACAGTGGCCCTCCAGATAGGGAGCACTCATGACAACAAGATGCCTGCACTCTGTTGCCACTCCCCTGCATCTGACGTTCTAAGTTAAAGCCTGGGAGCCCACTCCCAACAGAGGGCACCCCTGGCTTAGCCAGCACCCGAATCTCCAGTAACAAGCAGCTTCCAATGCACCATCAGAAATCACTGGAAGCCCAGTGAAGGATTTTGTCCCAGCACCAACGCACCAGCACTGTTTAGTCTAACCAAAAGATTACTGTTGGAAAACACAGAGCGCTTCGAGGAATATAAAGAGGAAAAAAGGAGCACCTGGCACTCGACTCTGAATGCACCTGACCTTGTTGCAGACAGGTATGTGTGCACAGGTGTGTAGCTATAGGGGGCAGTGTGGTAAGTATTGCAAGTGCCACAAAGCATGTGAAAGCAGCCCATCCCACTCACAGCACTGGAGCATTCTGGGCAGTGACAGCATGTTGCCGGACCAGCAGTGCTGTCCAGAGGCGAATTTATTCTCTACTGAGAAGATCATCTGGCGAGAATTCCTTCTTCTTTGCTTATGCAGAGCTACAACACTGGTAATTAATTCCTCAGAGATTTGATCATGTTAGGAACTGTGGCTTAACTTGCATTTCCCGCTACTGACCATCAGAGCGTTGTAGATCATGTGCATCAGTCAGGGAGATGCTGGAAACAGTTTTAAAGAGCTTGGATAGTCAAATAATAGTGGCATCATTCATCGTTTTTTGCCCCACTATCAACCGGCAATTGGGCTCTCACCTCCTGCAAGGAGACTCCTGGCTATGATTGGTGAGTTGTATATATTTTAGCGGAATTGGCATATGTTAGAAAGATATGTAGAGTGCAATCCTAACCGGGAGCTGTGCTGGCCCAGGAGTGTTGCAAATCCACCGTAAAGCACCATAAACCACATATGCACCACTCTCAGAGTCAGAGAGGCTGGCACACAGATGTGCGCCATCCTCCCTGACTAAGAGTGGTCCAAACACACTTTATGGTGCATTTGTGACACTCTTCTGCAGGCACAAGTGACTTGTGCCGGCCTAACTACAGGTGAGGATTGTGCCCGAAGTGTAAAAAATGGAATAAATAAAATCAATATAAGACTATGATGATAAAAGAAGAAAGGAGGAGGAACCATTGGCTTTCAGGATGTCTTACATCTAGAATGTTCCCTTAGTTGCATATCCTACAACCATTCCCGTTTATAAGATACAGTCATTGTGTATGCATGTTTTTTGTCTCGTGCATGCTTTTTGGAGAAGACAACCCCAACCTCTACCCAACCCTTAATACTATACACCCCTTCAGTGGCGCAGCTACGGGGGGCAGCACTGCAGTAAGTACTACAGGTGCTACTATGCGCTATGTAAGTAGACCCTCCCTCTCACTGTCCTCCATTCCAGGCAGCAATGGCACCACACTGGAGCACCAAACTGTTTGGGAAAGCAGCCCCTCGTAGGCCAAAATCTTTCTGCTTGGCAGACCTTCTTTAAGCCCCACCCACAGCCCTCCTCATTTGTTTTCAAATCATTTCCACCCTGAGACAGTGGCTGCCAACACATTTTCGAAAAGCCCTGGTACGGCTTCTTCTGCAGATGTTTGCATTTTTGCCAGTCGATAGGACATGACACTGATGGCGTTTGAGACTTGTGACTCTTCTTCATTGCCTGTAACCAGATGGATCATGGGTAGCATCCAAAATTACTTATTCAAGAAAATGGTTCTGCAGCCAGTTCAGAAGTCTGAGCAAGAGATGTTGTTGCTCAATAACTGAATACAGAAGAGGGAAAAGGGCCCTCTAACATAGGAACAAGGTGCTGGGAAGACAGAGGTCTTTGGTGTGAGAACTGGGACGTCACAAGGATGGAAGAAGGCTCCTTTTCTCATTGGTGACAGGGATGTTGCAGGGCAGGTTATCTTCTTGGCACCTTGCACAGATGGAGCCAAAGCAGGCAGAAGGTTTTGGATTTTTTGCACCGAAAGCCTATGCAAATTCCAAGTGAATCATTCTTCTTCTAGTAAGTAAACCTCAGGAAGAGGAGGAATCCATTGCCTTTGCATGTAATTGATAATAGAATTGCAGAGATGAATCTCCCCAGGGCTGTTTTCAGTTCAGCAAAAACAGCATGCCATGGAATATGTCACTGATCACAATGCATGCTCTTTTTTTAAGGGGGAGGGGGATGCTGTCTACTGCCTGCAGTTCTAGATGTAGCAAGCCTTATGCTGGGAGCCTGCTAGCAGAGTTCTGAAAGCAAACACGGTAGCAATGAGGCAGTGCTTGCCCTATGTTTTGCTCTGGTTTGCTCTGGGCACTAGGTGGCCCAGTCTGCTGACCACAGTTGAAATCCTATAGCAGGAGTCTTGATGTCTCAACAGGAGCACTCAGGTGCTGTCCTAGCTGAGAGGAAGCATCTGGCTCAGCAGGAAGCAAACTGAGAAATTTGCCTAAGGGCACCCATTCATGTCTAGGCTACCATCTTTTTCAAATACTGCTTGAGAGGCAGCATGTTGCTCATGTTCCAGTACAGCTACAATCCCTGGAAAATTAGATATCCTACTACTGAAAATCTTGGACTAACTTTTGAATATGAACTTTTAGCTGACTTACTGGGTGATAGCACACACTGGGAATTGTGTTGGATTTGGGGAAGGAAAGTTTCAGTACCCAGAGGCCTTCTTGGAGTAAAAGAACGTTTGTTCTCTTGCCCCAGATTAAGTTCGTGTCAGCCTGCTGCGTCTGCTCCAGTGGTTCCTAACCTTTTTTGCACCAGGACTTCCTTTTTAGGTACGACAAACTGTTGTGACCTCCAACCAAGACTTAGGACCAGAATTGATGTCATTAAGCAGGAAGTGATGTCACAAAACCAAGAAACAGAAAGTGACATCATTGTGCTGGCCGGGCCGGAAGCAGTGCAGATCTAAGGGAGGGCAAAGCTCTAAGTTTTGCAAGAAGCCTTACCTTGCAGTGGGAATCACTCCTCTCCTGCACCGTTTTAGCCAATCCTCACAGGGAAAAGCAACATCTTGGCATTGCTTACTGGCTACAGCAGCAAGGGAGAGAGGGATTTACATGACAGGGTAAGGCTTCTTGCAACACTTAGAGCTTTGCCCTCCCTGTAGATCCGCCCCTGGTGGGTGCCTGCAATTTGCTGGTGTGCAGAGCTGACTACTCACTGCTTGCAGCAGCAGCCAGACGGCATGAACCAGCGTGTCACATTTTGCAGCCACCAGGAAGCACCTTATGCCATTGGGACGCTGGAGCGGCAGACGTCAAGCTCAGCAAGGATCTGGCTGTGAACTGGGGCTCAGGAAATGCCAAGTGCCGATCTGGCCTCTGCCATGCTGGACTCCCTAGGTGGTCATATCTGTGAAATAAGGATACAGACCTGTGTTACTGTGTTCTAGGTCAGTGTCATTCAAACTGTGGGTCAGGACCCACAACCTGATGTCAGGTAGGTCAAGGAAAGCTGGGAGCAGCCATCTTGGAAACTGCAGACCTCACTCTTGCTATAGTGTATTCCTGTTGTGAGTGTTAACAGTTTTAATTTTCAAGTGAGTTTTTAAAATTTTGTTTTTAGTTCAGTGCTTTTACATAATATTGTGTCCTGGTTGTGCAATTGCTGCAGTCCAAGAATGCTAGTTTGCATTCCAGGAGTGTCATTTGATTATGTCACACTGATGGCACTTCCTGCTTGATGATGTCACTTCTAGCTATGACATCACTTCCAGATTAATGACATCACTTCTGGTGGGTCCTAATATTCTAAAAAGTGGGTCCCAGTCTAAAAAATTTGAGAACCAATGTTCTAGGTCAGTGATGGTGAACCTATGACACACATGTCAAGGGTGACATGCCACAGTCTTTTGGGTGACACACCAGTATTCATCCACACACAACATCAATTGAGAATTTCTTTGTAATTATTTGATTTTTTGTAATATTTTTAAATGATTGATTTTTTTATTATAATGAATAGTCCCACACATGACTGGATTTTTAAATAAATGAATATTTAAATAATTGTTTCTCTTTTGTTCGAGGTGGGGAGTGACATGCCAAGTTAGGCATTTTTGACACAGCAAACCCAAAAGGTTCACCATAGTGATGGTTCTAGGTGATGGGATCATGGCAGGAGTTGGTGTGCATATAATAAAGCATAGTGTGTTAATGTCTCAAACTGCAGATCCAATAGCATGTCACAGGCATCTTATGTCCTGGGTCAACCCAGCAATGTGCTGGATGAGGCCAGGTATTAGTTGTCCCTCTGCAGCACCCATATAATGGCCAGAATGGAAAATGCTTGTCTTCAGCCCAGGTCACCTGAGGCTGGCTCCCAGGTGATAAGAGCGCAATCCTAACCAACCTTCCAGCACTTTCAGCACCCCATAGTGGTGTCAATGGGGCATGTGCTGCATTCTGCAATGGAGTAGTAGTCATGGAGCCCTCCTCAAGGTAAGGGAATGTTTGTTCCCTTGTCCCAGAGCTTCATTGCCCTTACCCCAGTGCTGGAAAGTTGATTAGGATTGCACCCTAAGAGTTGTAACAGTTACTCCAGACTCAGCACTTCAGTTTGTGCAAGAACATGTCCTTGTCCTGCCTGCATCAATCACAAGTCATGTAACTAGCACGTAATGAGTCTGTGGAATTCCTTGCCAAAGGATGGGGTGATGTTATCTGGACTAGATGCCTTTAAAAGGGGACAGTTTTCTAGAAGAAAAGTCCCTCACAGGTTATAAATCATTAGAAGTAGGCTACCTCAGAATGCCAGGTGCAAGGGAGTGGCAATGGGATGCAGGCATCTTGGGGTCTTGTGTGCTCCCTGAGGCATCTGGTGGGCCACAGTGAGATACAGGAAGCTGGATTAGGTGGGCCTTTTCCTGATCCAGTAGGGATCGCCCCCCCCCATCCACAACCCTTCCGATCTTCCTCCAGCATTATGTCAGCCCGAGATCTTCTGCACACAAAGCCTCTGCTATTCTGCTATGAAGATACTCAGAACTGGCCTGCCTGCCACTTTGAGCCCTCCAAAACAGGTGTGTGTTCTCCCAACACTTTCTCTCCTTCCTTGGAATCTTACACGATGGACAAGTTTAATTATAAGCAACGTATCCCCAATCTGTTCCCAGCTATTACCTTTTTTATAACTCGCTGCAACGTATGAGCTCTTGCTCCGCATTCCACCTACACAACCTCACAGATAGTAACTTAACCTGAACACCACCAGAGCACATCAAGCACCGAATGAGCCCCCTCAGCACAACAGAAGGTGTGTGATGGTGAGCTCATTGACAGGTTACGTAACTGAGGCTTCAGGATCTGCAAAACTTCCTACTGAAGCAAGCTCTCGCTCTGCAGCAGCTTGTCCTACAACCCCCTAATTCCCTTATCTGCCTGACAAAGCACAAAGCTTGAAACAAGTGCATCAGTGGGCAGCTCAGTCCACAAGGAAACACTTACGGTAACGCCATTAACTATTTTGCTTAATGAGTTTGGAACAGTGTCATCACTAGGGGCAGTGGTGAAATTCAGCCAGTTCTCACCAGTTCTGCAGAACCGGTTGTTAATTTTAGGTTGGGAGAGGGAAGAAAGGCAGCGGCCGCCCTGAAGGCCGCCCTGAAGGACATAGAACCGGTTGTTAATTTATTTGAATCCCACCACTGACTAGGGGGTGTGGGGGTGCAGACCACGCCACTAGTGGCCAAATGTTTGAAAACTCTCTTAGAAAATGTGTATTTATGGGCAGAAGATTTAGTCGAGAGGGTTAATGCCTCCATTTGCCTGAAGATAAAGAACTGAAGATCTGAAGGTCGCCAGTTCAGGACTACCGGAAGTCTCTGTGAGCGCAGACCTTGTAAAAAACTGCAGCTGATTAAAAGCTAAGCTGTCTCTGGCTGCCTTGTGAGAGGGGGAGTGTGCCGGGTCAGCTGCTTCTCTGGTGGGAGTAGAGAAGCCACTTATCAGCCAGCAGAAGACAAACGGGTGGCTAGAAAGAAGACTAAATCCAGAAAGATCCAGCTGTTTGTGTTGTTGTTCTTGTAAGATAGAACGTTCTGTAAAATTGTAAAAACCTTCGGGTTTATGAATAAAGTCTGCACATGTAAACCGCCTTGAGCTACAGTCATTAGAGTAATCTAGTGACCTAAGAAAGGCGGTATATAAATACAAGCAGGGCTTTTTTTCTAATAGAATGCACCGGAACGGCATTCCACCACCTTTTTTATGCAGTCCCCCGCAGCACCGCACTTAAACTGACTGGCATCTGGGATTTTAAGTGCAGACTCCGTCCCAGTGCAAAAAGGGATGGAGTCCAGGGGCAGACCTAGTCAAAATGGTGCCTGGGGCACCCAATAGAAGTGCGCCCCTAAGGGAGCCCAGGTCTATCCGCAGCCGTTCCTAATGGGTAGATCTGAGCTCCGGAGCCCAGGTCTACCCGTGCAATGTTGCGGGGGCCACTGGCACCCCCCTAGACAGCCCTAAGATGGCGCCCAGGGCTCGTGCCCCCCTGTCCCCCCTAGATCCGCCACTGATGGAGTCGGAATGCAGCGGGTTTGGGGGGGGGGCTCTGGCTTCAGGCTCTGCACGCTCCGCAGAGGACAGGGGTGACTTTCACTTTGGCCGGCAAAATGCAGCAACAACCTCATTCTCACTTTCTTTCTGTTCCCCCCCCCCAGCCCCGATCTCCATTCAGGAGTGTGTTTTTTAAAGCAGCAACAACCTCATTCTCTCTTCCTTTCTGTTCCCCCCCCCCAAGCCCCGATCTCCATGCAGGAGCATCTTTTTTTAAAAAAACAGCAACAACCTCATTTTTTTAAAGCAGCAACAACCACTTCCGGCTATGACATCACTTCTGGTGAGTGGATCCCAACACAAGTGCCAATCAAAAGTGAGTTCCTGCACCTTTTTTTTTTTTTTTTTTTTTTTACCAATGTTATATATCATTGGAAATATAGCATATATATCACTGGAAAGGTAATTTCATGCAGGATGTAATGAATCAATGAAATAATGTTGAATTATCTGTATTTTATCAAAGGTTATGGCTAATTATTAACCAGAAAAAGAAAACAACTGCCTAATGTTACAAAAAATGGATTTCCTGGACTCAAAACTGAAACTGACTGTTCCGCCAGGGAGGCATGTCATAATGACACGGCAGGGGACCAATCAGTAGGATTCAGCTCTCATTCCATGCATCGGAGCCAGTGGTGGGATTCAGGGGGTTCACCCAGGTTCTATACAACCGGTTGTTAAATGGCCGGGCCCCGCCCACTCGCTTACCTCGGCTGGCTTCGGGGGGGTTTTGGGCTCCGGCTATGATGTCATAGAACCAGTTGTTAATTTATTTGAATCCCACTACTGATCGGACCGAATACTAGAATGCTTATTCAGCTCTTTGAGTGTCATCAATTTGGTCACTGGTTTTTTGTTGGTTACTGTTTTGTTAGGTGACCTGGACTGTTATATATTCAAAGAAATGAATAAGAGCCCGATCCTGAGCTAGCCAACACTGGTGGTCCATGTGTGCCAATGGATCTGGTTACCATAAGCATAAAGCACGTTTGTGGCACATGGGGAGAACGCCAGCCTCTGCGCCAAGAACACATCACCGAGGAATGCTGGCGGTAAGTTTCACCACCTTTTGGGGTGGGGGAGGCGGGGAGGGGGCAGGACTGGGTGTGGGTGAGGGTGGATCGGGCCCGAGAGGAGGGAGGAGACAGCAATAGCTTCTGTCGCCATATCCTGAGCTCCCTCCCTGGCTGGGCAGCCCAACATGGGCCTCCTTGACTCTGTGCCTGCTCAGTTGTGGATGCAGAGCCAAGGAGACCCATTGCCACCGGTTGTAAGGAGCAAGTGCTTCTTTGCCCCAAGACCCCTGGCAGTGTCCCGTGGGATCCAGTGGTAGCCATTTCGCTGGAGCATTTCACTAGCACCAGGACCCAGAGGATTGAACTGCCCATACATGGGGATTCCACCATCCTAGTGACACCACTGCACTTAGGTTGTGTGTCATTGATTGTCATTGATTCTGTATGGTCTGGTATGGGAGGAGGTCTGTCATGGGGGTGATGCAAGGAGGTGCACTCCAGGTGATGCAAATGCACTCCAGGTGATGAAAATCCTAGTGACACCTCTGGTTTGGGGGAAGCTCCATCACTGCTTCATGAAGCGATTGAAGAAGGAAGGATGGGCTGTTCTCATTTCCTCCTGGATTCTACAGATTCTTCCTACTGATTCTAGGCAGGATATTGTCCCTGGGTGCAGTGCCAATGCGAGGTTGCAAAGAGTCCTCCACAGTGTCCCCCATGATGTTTCCCTGCCCCCCAATAGACCCGTGGCCATCCCTAACCTGGCTGACCTCTGACATCACCAGTAGCGAAGCCAGAGGAAGGCACTGCAGTACGTATGGCAGGCACCGCAACATACCATTGCCATTGCTGCCCAGAATGGCTCTGATGGCAAGGGAGAGGAGCCACTGGCGCAGTGTGTCGCGGTGCCTGCAGCACGTAACACGCTGCCACCCCTCTGGCTGTGCTTCTGGACATCACCCTTGCATATGTGCCTACATATGCACAACTGTGCCGTGGTCGTGCTGCTTTTCTCTCTACAAGGAAAAAGGTATGGGGCTCTGTATCTTTTTCCCTGTGGCTTGGTAAAAAACAATGCAACACCACCCCTGCTTTGGCAACCTCATTTGAAGACCCAACTGGCTGGGACAGGGTTTTTCACCCCCCTCCCTTCTGCCCTTTTCCCTCCTCATTGGTGCTGTCTCCAGGAATTATTCTTTTTAGTTAGAGGCATGCAGGGAAGATGATATGGAACTCTGTCTCACGCGGCCTGGCTTGACTTGCACCAAGACTCTGGAGCGAAGCATCAGAAGGAGGGCCCCGTTGCCAAGGCAGTCTCCAGAGGCGACGTAACTCTCCTCTCTGCCTCCCCAGCCAACTGCCTCCCCATCTGCCCACACCTCTAATCTCCTTCCCTTAATTTATGAGTTTGCCACCCATCGTGAAATGATGGCGAAGGTCATCCTTCCCCAGCTGGTGCTGCGATTGGAAGTGTTTTGTCCGTCAACCTCCAAGTGTTGTCCTGATGGGCTGCAACTTAGACAACTGCAGCTTTTTAAAAAAAATCAATCACGGTCTCTTTCTCATGTACATTCACTGTCTGCAGGCCGGCAAAGCCAGAAAAGGAGTTGCTTAAGCTGTATTTTTAATTTGTATTTCAAAGAATGTTCGACTTTGTGAGGCACATTTATCCAGCAAGAGGTAAGCCAGCTTTTCCCCTTCACCAACTGATCCGACTTCAGCTAAATAATCGTAAGGGAGAGCCCAGTGATTTCTCATTTATAGCCTGCCTTCCTTTCTGTATCAGAAAAATACTCAAAGTGGCTGGAGCTAAACAAGGATACAACCCAAATACCTCAAATGGAAGCAGGGGTGTAACTAATGAAAGTGTAGCCCACTGCAGAGGGCAAAATGTTGCCCCAGAAGTGACATCATAACAGGAAGTGACATCACAGTTGTATTTTTTGTTTTCTCTGGGTTTTTGGTTTTTGGTTTGATAGATTAAAGATATTACGCTCTGGTTAGTGCCATTGCATTCTGCATTAATCAGCATCAAATGGTACATAATATAATGGTATTATTCCTACATACCAAGGTTTTTGCAATTTTGGCCATTAGCATCAAACTCAGCTTGTTGCCCCTCTAAAGCTTGTAGCCTGGTGCAATTGCACCCCCTGCACTTCTTTAGCTATGCTCCTGAATGGAAAGCAAATGTTGCCTGATTGCCTTGTTCTCTCTCCTGCTCCTTCTTCCAGCTCTGATCTACCCTAATCTCACCAACTCAGGACGCAATCCTAACCTGGAGAAAGTCCAGCATAGGCCAGCAAAGTTTGGCTGGCACAAGGGCCACCATAAAGCACTTCTGGACCACTTTCAGAGTCAGGAAGGATGGCGCACGCCTGTGTGTTGGCCTCTCTTGTGCCCGCCAAACTTCGCTGGCCTAACTGTGCCAGCCTAACTCCAGGTTAGGATTGCACCATCAGAGTGGTCCATCTAGATCAGGGGTAAGCACCCCACCTCCTAAGGTCCAAATCCAGCCTGCCTCCCAGATTTATCCAGCCCGTAGTCCCAAAAAGATATGTCCAACCAGGCCACGGTGTTCCTAAAGAAGCACTCAAGTTTATAATTCTATCATAAGAAAGGCAGAGCGCTGAAGAATAGATGCTTTTGAATTATGGTGTTGGAGAAGACTCGTGAGAGTCCCCTGGACTGCAAGGAGATCCAATCTGGCAATCCTACAGGAAGTCAAGCCTGATTGCTCCCTGGAAGGACAAATCCTGAAGCTGAAGCTCAAAGACTTTGGCCACCTCATGAGACGAGAGGACTCTTTAGAAAAGACCCTCATGCTGGGAAAGATAGAAGGCAAAAGGAGAAGGGGGCGGCAGAGGATGAGATGGTTAGATAGTGTCACCGAAGCGATGAACATGAAATTGGGTGCACTCAGTCGTTGTTGGGATATTAAGGTAAGGCCTGGGAATTTGCAGGCCTGAATGGTGAGGCTTATCACTGAGACCTAGCAGACCAGCAGAGGGTGCGGGGTAGTTCTGACTTAGGTTCTGCCCAGTAACAAGACCATGTGATCTCTGGTGGAATGTTGCAAGTTATTTAGCCAATCCCAGGAACACTGGTTGCTTGTCTGTTCAGCTCAGTGAGCGTGTGTGTGTTCAGTCCTGTCCTGATCAGAGAGCTCTTCTGTTCTACTTTCTGTTTCTCTCTGAGTATTGCTGCTGCTGGATTTACAGATTTACTATGTCAAGCAAAATACGAAAATGGTCGGATGAATACGTCCAATTGATTTGCAGTAAATATTCATTGAGTTATGTTTTTGTTTTTGTGTGACATTCATGTTTTGTTGGTTTTGTTCTTTGAACACAGTGATTTTATGTGCAACTGATGCCTGGTTCATTTTGTGCACTAATAAAATATATATATCTATGTTTTGAATTTGAAAAAAAAAAACATTCTATTTTTCCAACTATGAAGGGTTCGGTGAATGCACATATGAAACTTGCAGGGTTCAGTACCTCCAAAAAGGTTAAGAACCACTGCACTAGATCAACAATAGAAAGGGGGAGCAGCATCTCTAGGGAGGCCTGGTTTGTCTTGGTGGCTTCCAGTTCTTTACCCCCAGGCAACAGATTGGCCTAATGTATAAATGGCAACTTTTACCTGTGTGCCTCTGCACTTATAGGCTTCTGTGTGCACCTGCATTAAGGATGACACCCTCAACTTATCGGATTTTGTCTCCTACTTATCATTAGGCCATATAGCCTGGTTCCATCAGCACATCAGCACATGTCAGTCCTCTCCTGCTTACATGCATACGCACACACCTTCACATAGAAAACTGTGTCAAGGAAGAAGGTTTTCTATGTGTGGGGAAGGTTTTTATACAGGGGAACATTCTATTATGCATGCTCTGCTTGAGAGCTGCAGTCATAAGAAGGCTACTGGAGGAAGACCACCACTCTGCTCTGGTAAGGGATCTTTCCCCATCCCCTGGGAGATGCTGGAGACAGAACCGGGGCCCACAACTGTCAAAGAGAGAACAGCCTGCAAAAGATGATACCACACCAAATGAGTGATCCTTTCAGGCTCCCCAGAATTTCCTGCTGCTGGGGAGAAACACATTCAGATCTGACACCGTCATTTTTTTAAGGAGGCTCGGAGATGAAGGCAGGCACTTGACACAACTAGATTCTTTTATGGTCTAACAGGTATTGCAGGCTTTCAAAGAACAGCCTCTTTGCGAAAGGTGTGAATGGAGAGAATGTGGGAAAACGTGGCAGAGCAGAAGCCATAGCTACAATCATACCACCTCCAGTACAACTGGGGGGCACCTATTGTCTGTCTGCAAAGCACCCTGAAAAGTGCCACTGAAATGCCCAATTATAATTACATGGTTCCAAGAAACAAACTATCAACATTACGTCTTGTGTTGGGTCCTTTCAGTCCTTTTCCTGCCTGTAGCTTGAAGGCGTTTTCCCAGGCCAGATTTCTCTCTTTCGGCTAGAGACAGATCGCAGATACAGAGCGGCTCGCTTTCTTTCCAACATCAGTCTTTTTATTTCCCCAGGCGCTATTACTTCTTGCAGAGTTACATCTCCTTCTCCGGCAGCAGTTTGATTGGCAGGACATCATCCCTGACTGCAGGGATCTTTAGTGAAACATTTAATGAGCCACACCATGACCCTAACTTAAGAAGCAGCACTTTTTGAAGAGTTGCACAGCTAAGACGGGAGACAAAAGAGATACTTTGCAGGGGGGGGGGGAATGGAGTGACCTCTTTCTGTCAGCAGTCTTGAGCTCCCAGTCTTAATGTCGCCTTTTCCTTTTTATTGCCATGAAATATCCTTGCTGGATTCGACTCCCTCCTGATCCTTTGCAGGTGACATCCCTGTTCACTCACAGGTCAGCTTCTGTTCCCTTGTTTTCCCCTGACAAACTCAGCTTAAAACATCAATTGCCTTTTTGTTGCCTTTTTTTTTTAAGCATTTGGAACACAATAACGAAGGGCACACTGGAAAAGAAGAAGAGCCAGCCCCGCTCACTTTGTACAGAGGTCTGGAATATAACAAGCTGGAAAGGTCCACACCGCCAAACTGTGGAAAGGACTAAGACACAAACATTCTCCCACAGTAGATCCAAGCAGGTATCTATTATTATTATTATTATTATTATTATTTTTATTTATTTATTAGATTTATCTATTAGCAGGCATTTGGCTGTGGGTGAAGACAGCCACAGGATTTAACCACAGTTATATTGGGTTCCTCATTCATGCTGTGATCTGACTTTGCATCAGTAGTGTAGCCAGAGGGGGGCAGAAAGGTAACTATTGCAGGTGCCACAAAGTGCCATGTATAAGCAGCCTCTTCCTCTCGCAATTCCAGGCAGGGATGGCAACATGCAGTTTGGTTCAGCGAGGACCTGGGCATTGCCATCGCTGCTCAGAATGGCTCTGACAGTGAGTGAAAGGAGGTGCTTGCATGGTGCATTTAGGCACCTGCAGTGCTCATGTCTTTGTCCCCACAGCTGCTTTGCATCTTCCAATACAGGCAGATATACTAGGTGTCCATCTTGTCCCTCATCAGGCAAACAAAAACAAAAAAACAAAAAAACACCACCCTTGGATTTTTTTGAGTACTACTTTAATATATCTGGTTACCTTGTTGCCAGCTTACCAAAGCGCAGCCATCTTAAGTCTTGTGCTTATTCACTTGTCTTAAGCTGTCAAGCTGCCAAAGTATGTAACTATTTTCTCTCTTTGCTCCCATTGTCCATCCAGGGCTGCTGGGCCTCACAAATAGATAAGGAGTAGAGCTGGTTCAAGCTAGCAGGGCCTCCTCCCTTATCAGAATAGTCACGGCATTCTCATGGCCCGATTAGCTCAGAGCATCTCATGCCCAAGCCCCTATGATGTAATTTCCAACCAAGCAGGAACTTGGAGGAAGAGGAGGGGGGGTTATAAAAATGCTTGTAATGTGTATTTTTTTGCCTTTTTCTTGTGAATTGGTCTGCCTGTGCAGGTGTAATAAACATGATCCTCATACTCTCTCGTCTGGTTGTTTGCCTTTTTAAATGCAATCCTCAGGTAACAACCTGACCACAATAAAAATGGCAAAACTGCTTCAGGAACTGGGAAGGGGAGAGTTGACAACACAGATACTAGCGGGTACACACACCCTGCCTCTCCCCTTTCTTCATTCAAGCTGAATGGTCAAGCTTCATTCAAGCTGAATGGAGTGGGACCCCAATGGGGTCATGAAGCCCTATTTGGGGGGTTGCAGCAAACCTTTACAGCCTGTGCAAGAGAGGACTTAGATCCAGTCCCGTCATGGTCCTGTCTTATCACAGTTCTTGATCTAATCCCACACACAGCTTCTTCTCGCTGTTGCCCTGCAGCTCCTAAGGCCAGCTCTGCTCAGGCTGCTATCTCACAGGTTGTTGTGAAGATGCAAGAGATGGAGGGAAACGGAGCAGGAGGTGCGATGGGGGCAAATCAGGTCTCAGGAGGGGAGTGGGATCGGTGGTGGATCCCCAGTCTCATACATCAGTTATTTATGTATTGTGGTCATGGCACAAAAAAGGTTGAAGACCACTGCGCTGGAGCTCAACTCAAGAAAAGGAAAAAAATTGCTTCCTTTTTCTTTTTCTTTTTTTGGCCAAGCAGCGATGCTACATTCCAACAATTCCTGGCACTTTTAAAATGTGGCACTCACCCCTAAGCTACCAAGAGCACATGGAAGGGGTTATTCAAACAAAAGGAGAGAAGGCTGGGAGCTGATGTCTTGACAAGCTGAAAACAGCAAATGAAATAGGTGAAAATAAGTTGCAAAATATACCCATTTAAATATGCATTTTTCTGCAGCTCTACAGAATGCATGTATCTTAAAGAACCCAATCCACTAAAAGATAAAGGTTACCCCAAGATTGAATGGTCTAGTTGTGACTGACTGTAGGGAGTGGTGCTCATCTCCGTTCCTAAGCCGAAGAGCCAGTGTTTGTCCTAGGACAAGTTTCTGTGGTCATGTGGCCAGCATGACTATACATCGAGGCGCACAGAACACCGTTACTTTCCCACCGAAGTGGTACCTATTTATCTACTGGCATAGGTGCACTTATTGGGACGTGGTGGCGCAGCGAGTTAATTCGCTGTTGCTGGGGTTTCCGACCGCAAGGTTGGGAGTTCAAGACTGCGCGATGGAGTGAGCTCCCGTGGTTTGTCCCAGCTCCTGCCAACCTAGCAGTTCGAAAGCACCTAAATGCGGGTAAATAAATAGGGGCCATTTTGGTAACGGTGTTCCGTGCACTACGGCGTAGAGTCATGCCGGCCACATGACCACGGAAACTTGTCCTTGGACAAAACGTCAGTTCTTCAGGCTTTGAAACGGAGATGAGCACCGCCCCCTACAGTCGGTCACGACTAGACCATTCAGTCGTGGGGAAACCTTTATCTTTATAGGTACACTATGCCAGTAGATAAATGCCTAGTACATTGACTAGGACAGTGTTATTCAAACCGTGGATCGGGACCCACTTGGTGGGTTGCAACCTGATGTCAGGTGGGAGAAGCCATCTTGGAAACTGCAGACCTTACTCTTGTTATAAACCTTTTGTGAATGTTAACAGTTTGAATTTTCAAGTGAGGGTTGTTGTTTTTTAATTGCTTTTAGTTCAGTGCTTTTACTGAAAATAATATTTTGTCCTCATCTTGCTTTCTGTCAGGGATGTTTCATGGTTGTGCATTTGCTGCAGTCCAAGAATGCCAATTTGCATTTCAGGAGTGTCATTTTATTATGTTCAATGACAGCACTTCCTGCTTGATGCTGTCACTTCTTGCCACAACATCAGGTTAATGATATCACTTCTGGTGGGTCCCAACACAAGTGGCATTCTAAAAAGTGGGTCCAGATACAAAAAGTTTGAATACCACTGCACTAGAAAACAGGAGCTTGTCTGGACCCCTACATTCCATTGTGAATCTTGGCACAATGATAATATCGGGTCAGAATTTGGTAATAATATCCCTGTGACAAACACCACAGTGTCCTGGTTCATATCTGTGATATGATGGGGCAGAGGTCAAATAGTCTGGGCACATCGCTGGTCTCTCTATAAAAGCAATGACATATTTCATTCCACCTGGGAGATGTCCAGGGAAACATTTTCCAGTATTTTACTGCAAGAAATCATGATGCAAGTATGGCCAAGACCATGAGTGAACCTTAAATCATGGTTTGTCGGCAGGACTGTAATTTTACTGCCGTTGATACTGCAATAAACATCACTGCAACTCCCATCAATGTCACCTGTGACTTTGAGGCCCCAGGATCCCATGAACTGCCATGAATCTTTACCAAAAATAAAATATCAAAATAACAAGTGGCCAAATTTGTTTTTGTTAAAGGCATGAGGTGGATGTTGAGCTTGAGAAATTGTGCTTATTCCTTGACATACTGTTGCAAAAGGAAAATCAAGAAAACCTCAAAAAACCAGAAGGATTTTTTTAAATCTCTAGTAGCAGAAAAGCTGGGCAAAAAAAGTTTCATTTTACCAACCACTCAATTCTCTGTTTTTATTCTTTTTACTGTGGTGGGGGAGCTGAATTCTGGAGCATTTGTTGAGCTCCACCTCTAGTGGATCTGAACTATTCTCGTGGCCTTGCATTCCCCTTCACCTGGCCTTTGATCTCAAGTACATTTGCCTGCTCATGAGTAAATGCACATGTGTGACTGACAGCTCAATGCTATTGCGCCCCTTGCATCGATGCTACGTCATAGTGTCCGCGCTGAGCCTCTCTTGTGTCGCCTGAAGCGAGGGAGGCTCTGCTTGGAGGCAGCAGCAGGATTGGCAGCGGGAGGGAGATTGTGGGCTGGGAGAAGGCGGGGAGAGGGCGGGCTTGGGCGGCGGCCATACGGCTGCATCCTAAGCCCGAGAGGCAGTGCGGCCCCAATTTGGGCTGTGCAGTCTCCTCAGATCTGCACCTGCTAGAGCCTACTCTATGGTAAGGGAGTGCACGTTCCCTTGCCACGGGGAGGCTCCAGCCTCTCCTAAGCAGCGTCGGATATGGCACTGGTTTGTTGGCCTCACCAGTCCAGCACTGCTTAGGATTGCACCCTCAGTTTCACTTTCCATAGGACTCAACACATTTTCCTTGAAGCTTGGGAGGGAGGGACTTCTTTCTCAAGGGTTTATTGGGGCCTGCTTTCATTGCAAGGGGACCATTCTGATGGTATTGTGTTTCCCTCAGCTTGCCCTTCAAAGTGGACCAAATCATGTTCGCCTACTCACAAATAAACACACACATGCTGCTTCTGTCATTTTCTGTAAACTTCAAGAAAATTTCCGTCACAGCCATCAGCTTGACAGTTTTGTGCCCTGGAGGTGGAGCAAGGGTGCTGTGGGAGGTGGCAAGCACCATGGGTGCTGGCAGTGGCAAGGCGCAGCAGCCAACAGAAACCCACATGCTTGATGGAGCGATCCTGAGTGCAGGGAGGCATGGCCAGGTGACGCACGGGGGCACGCTGGGGACACCGTTACATCACCCTGCCCCCGAGTGCGCTGCAAGCCGGGAACGACTGTCATGGCCCACCAAAAATCGGGTCACAACCCACTGGTGTGTCCTGACCCACAGTCGGGGGGGGGGAACACAGTTCCCAAACACAGTTTGGGGAAGACTAGAACAGAGAACTGGGCCTGCTCTGTCCCATCTCTGAGGCATCCCTGAGGCTCATAACAAACTGTAGAGAAGTGAGCATCAAATTCCTCCATGAAAAGGAGATGTGGGGGAGGCCAGTGGAGCCCCTTCCCCTTTGCCTGGCTTGCTGCTCCTGCTGTGTCACCGCAGTGTGCCACTTTCACCTGGCCTCGGGACCTGCCTACCTGTGAGGCAGACAGAAGTAGTCACCTGACCAGGAGCACCCTCCACCTTCCACCCACTTGCTCCCACTTCCTGGATAGCACAAGGAATGAAAGGGTGAGGAAGAGTGGGGGTGCCCATTGCCTCTCCTCCACACTTCCTCTTCTCTTCCAACACTCACTTCCTGTTGCAGTCCAAGCAGTGGTGATGGAAATTTTTCAGGATCTGTGATCCGGCGTATTACTGACCGTTTTAAACCAATCAAACTCTCTTAAAATTATTTTTGTTTTGAAGCTTTATTTCAGAATTCATTCTAATATTACAAAAAAAAAATTTTTGGCATTAGATCCTTAGTCTCCTGCATCCCAACAAAGTCCCTCCCCAACTTGCCCCTAGCCAAAGGCTTAAGTACCAAATATTATGTCTCAGACTACTATGTCATTTCTACCACCCCTTTCTGCCTTATTCAGACTTCCACAAATTTTCCCATCCTACTTTTGGATGACAACCCTTAGGAAACCTTTTTGGCTATGGTGCAACCACTCTTGTTTTTCCCATTCCTATTCTACCAGGTCATTTTGACCCAAATATTTCAGCAAAACAGAGATGCATATCCTGTTATTGGAGCAGTTAACATGAAATGTCCCTCACTCAACCAAAGCTTTTTTTTTTTTTTAAACCCTTATTGCCTTTGTTTTCCTCCTAATTCACAAAATAGAGGATTTAACCCATTCAACATTCTCTAGTGTTTGCTCTAATGTCTCACTTATGCAGGAGCTTATGCAGGTGAACCAACCCATTTCTATCATATCAGTGGGAGGGGCAAAGACCGGTGGTGCACCAGAGAAGCATGCAGTGGATGCAGCCTTGGGCACCAATGGGGAAAGAGGTGAAGGACCCGAGGGAATTCGGGGAGGAAGGTGAGAGTGCCCAACTCCCCACCAGCCACAAGCCTCTGATGTGAAGAGCAGACCCTCCACTCCAGGGCCAGCCCAGTCTCAGTGGGATCGAGCAGCTAAAGTGGCGGAGTATTAGAGGAAGAGGAGGAGTACTAGAAACGAGAGTGAGAGTTTTTGGATAGCATTTAGGGGCCTGATCCTCCCATGCTGCAGTGCTGCTCTTACACCTCTCTGCCTGTTTGGAGAAGTTTTTTGTCTTGCTTTCTGTTGCTGCCTCAGAACAATTACTGGTAAGTAAAATGGTGGTGGTTGTTTTTTACTCCACCCCCAATGTCCTCGTCCCCCCCCGCACCTCACCAAGCAGCTGTTCTTAAATGCTTCATTCACCATATTGACCTGTGTGTAAGTCAACCCATGTTTTCAGGGTCAATTTTTAAGGCATACATTTTTTGACATATATACGACTATACATGGTACTTGTAATTTGTTTTCCACTAGGGTTGTTTTTTTTGCCTATTTACTATTGCCTATTATTTTACATTGATTTTTATTGTTTTGAATCTTTTTTCTTTTTAGTTTTTCCCCAGAAAATTCTTTTTCTTTTCTAGTTTGCAAGCTAGCCCTAGGGTTAGGAAGAGACGATAAGCTTTGGCAACTGGCTGTGGTCAAGGTAAGTCCCAGCCCCCTGCAGCTTCTCTTGGGGGTCACTCCTGGGGTGCTGCAGAATGGGGGGACTCTGCACCAAACAACGCGGGCGGCTGTTCCACCAATTCCCCCGAGGGAGTCCTGCAAGTCAAGGAGCTTCCCAGTCTCAATCTTCTGGCTCTCCTGCCATGCCCATTTAGCCCCCCACTCTTTCCCTCCAATTGTTCCACTTCTCCCCCCACTGCCACTGCATCTGCTTGTGGAAGAGGTGGCGTGTGGCACCGCCATTGAAGGGGAAAGTGCCCAGGATGGGAAAAGGCCACCTCCCAGCACTGGCTGGTGAGGTCGTTCGTTGCCTGCATCCGCTAAAGCCCCCCAGCCTCACTTCCAAGAGGGAGGCAAGCAGCTCTATCAGCCTCTTCAAGATTTCAGCCCATGCCATAGGAGCTTCACCGCCTCTCCTTCACCTCCCAGAGCTGCCCAGAGGCTTTGGTCAGGGGAGAAAGCAGAGTGCACATTTGCAAGGACCAGGCAGCAAAGGAAGTCTCAGTGACTGAGCTGCCACAGAGAGAAGGCAAAAAGAGAATGCCCTGAAACTGTGGCACATGTGCATGGAACACAGCAGTCTCTCCGCTGCATTTCCGTCTCTTCCAGAACATGATGGCCAACATGGAAGTCCTGCCTGATCCAGCTCAGGTTCTCAGCCAGTCCTTCCAAGCCATCGCCAGATTGAGGTATTGGATGCACCATGATCATATAGCGGAGATGACAGAGTGGGGTCAGGGAAGAAATGTGGTGGGCAAATCCTTCTCTCTGCAGAAGGAAAGCGAACACCTTCCCAGGGCCACAGTCCCAGCAAAGGAGGGCCTCCCTGCAAGCACATTGACTTTGCTTATGACACTGGGCATGGTGAAACCACCCTCTTTTCCATGTGGAATCTAATCCTTTCCTCTTCACTTCACCAGCACAATGAAGCCTGCCTTGCCCAGATCACTGGAGTCGGCCATTGTAGCTGAGCCACCTGGAGCAGCAGGTCAACACCCAGGTAGATTGTGATGAAGCTGCAGTGTCCATTTGCCTTTCAGATTTCTGGCTTCTCTTTCTCATCCTCATCTGTGATGTTCATCTCCTGCACAAGCAGCTTGCAAGTAATGGGAGCTGTGGAATGGACAGAAGTCTGGAGGCAGAGACTTTGCATCCACAAGAACCAAAATGCCTTGGAAGAGCAGCGTTTCTCAAATCATTTAGCACCAGGACCCACTTTTTAAAATGACGCTGTATTGGGACCCTCCTAGCTTTCCAATTATTAATTTATTTATTCCCCGCCCCCCAAAAAACCCTCGCTCCATTTCTCGTAATGAGGCAGCACTCATAAATAGCCAAGACTTGAAAGGCTTAGTGATGTGACCCGGCCTTCATCTGCCCGTGCCACTGACAGATGGAAAAAACACACCAGAAAAAAAAAACCCACTCAAATTGTTCTTCCTATTTTTACCCAAGCTTGCAAACTGGAGGAGCTGAGCTCTTTGCAGGGCAGTAAGCAGCTCTCTGGTTTTTGAATAGCCTCAGGGCTTGAGGGAATTTTCATTGGAGGCTCTGAAACCCACCAGAGATGGGGTCCCAACCGAAAGTTTGAAAAACGCTGCCTGGGAGAATTTCCTGTAACTAGTAAAAAGGAGACCGAGAGACCGAGCGCTTCCCCATTTCCCTGAGTCCGTTTAATCCAGGACTAGCTTCTCAAAGTCTTTTTCAGCCCTAATCCTTGAGATCTTTTACATGGAGATGCTCGAGACTGGCAGCGCAATCCTAACGTCCCAGCACTGGGGTAGGACAAGGCAGCTCCAAGGTAAGGAAACAAACATTCCCTTACTTTGAGGAGATCCTCATGATTACTATTCCACTGCAGAATGCAAAACATGCCCCATTGGCACAGCTATATCAGTGCTAGACAGCTGGTTAGGGTTGCGCCCTAATTCTGGCATTTCTCATAAATCCAAACGTGTGTTTTGTGTTCACCCAGCCTAAGCCCTCTGGTTGACAAGGTCTGCCATCACAGGAGTCTGGACACATCCATCTACACACAGATAGTCTGATTGCCAGACGGCCTGCCCTCCCTGCTAACGATGCAACTCCACCCTACACATCTAGGCACAACAGAATAGTCACGACGAATAAAACAGGGACAAGGAATAGTTTCTCCACCCCCCAAAAAAAAAAATCTTTGTGCAAGAGGGGAAAGAGCTCTTTGGGAACCTCTGGCATTTTATTTTGGGTACAGATGGAGAGAGAAGTGCGAGAACGATGCAGCTCCCCACCTACCCACTTGTCAAGAGTGATAAGACTCGTTTTATCAAGCTTGGATTCCTTTTCTTTTTCTAGCTCCAACCAGATCTGGCCACATGTTTGAGCAAACTTGAGACTAGATTACTGTGAAACAGTTCTCAGGAGGCTGACCTAGATGGAAGCATCGATGGGATCTTCAGCTGGTGCAGAAAAACCATTTTTTAATACTGAAGATCAAATTATAGGCTGGACATTTGACATGCCTCTGAATCCCATGATTTTGGGGTTCCTCACATATGGTTTTCAGTGAAAAACGGTTTTCAAACTACTGGGACTGCTCAGAAGGGCATTCAGGGGGTGGTGATGAGTATGGCAGGTGCAGCAATGCACAATGTAAGTGGGTGCCACTCGTCATCGGAGGACAATGTTTTATTAAGGCCGAGTACCAAAAAATATGGACTATTAGAACATATTTATTTATTTTTCCACTTTTTTATACCACCCTTCCTCCAAGGAACTCGGAGGGGGGGTGACCATAGTTCCTCCCCTCCTTTTGTCCTCACAATAACCCTGTGAGGTTGGGGGGGGGGAGAGAGAGAGAGAGAGAGAGAGAGAGAGAGAGAGAGAGAGAGAGAG
>JAJKFI010000240.1:213347-254473 GCA_029204185.1 Lerista edwardsae | reverse complement strand
CAGGAAGAAAGCAGGAGTGCTTTCTTCCTGCCTCCCCTCCCCTCCCCTCCCCTTCCTCTGCTTCCTGTGGATTTCTTTTGGGACCAGGAGTTGACTCCACTTTCTGTGCAACTATGTCATGGGTCCAGGGCTGGCTCTAGCAGCAGCGGGGCCCAATTTGGAGCATTCCTGTGGGGCCCCCCACTCATCAAGCAGAGTGCTGTTGATGCTGCATGCAGAGCATGGCACATGGAAATAGTCGGTGGTTGTACGATAACGTCGCTGCCAACTGCTTCCAAGGTGGCCCATTTTGGGTGTTCAGAGGTAGGGGCAGGTGGGAGGGCCCCAGGTAAAGCTGCTCTGCTCGCCCCACTGACTTACAGCCCATAGAGATCCCAGCTGCAGCTGTAGGCAATATGCTCATCCTGCTCTTGGGGACCCCTGAAGTGCGGGCCCAACGTGACGGCATGGGTCACATTGGCTTAAGGCCGGCCTTGATGGGATCTGCACGTACCAAGCAGGGATGCACCATCACCATCCCAGCATTCCAAGCACATGCCAGCAACACTTGCAAAGGCTCAAAAGCACCTGCCAAAAAACTTGAGCCTTTTCTAACAATGGCTGGCAGGGGCTCAAATCTTCTGTTGCAGGTGCAGTTGCCTTGAGCACCCTCTATTTTAAGGGGGAAAGGCAGGATCTAACAGCCCAATCCTAACCTGCAATGCACAGGATCCTGCACAGGTTAGGAGGGGGCTGAAAGTCTCCTTGGGGTAAGGGGACAGATGCACAATGAGGCTTCTCGTTCTCAGCTTGGCTTGTTCTCTACATCTCACAAGCAAGCTAGGTTTAGGTTACATTGCAGTCCCTGCTGGGCCAGAGAGGAACAAGAGAATATCATATCACAGGAGCTCTGCTGAATCGGTCCACGAATCAGTCAAATCCCAGCATCCCACTTTCCAGAATGCTCGACCTGGTGTAATGCCGGGAGGCCCAGGAGAGGGGTTAGGGTATGCTCTGCTGATCCCACCCTCATCCCACCCTCCCCTGCCCCAAAATGCCCTTTCCCCACCTCTGAAACACCTTCCCACCACCCTCTCCCAGCTCCTGAGCTGCTGGACAGCTTATCTGCCTATGCCAGCTGCTCAGGGGCTGGATGCAGCATTGGCAGAGAGACAAAGGCCTCTCTTCTGGCACTCCTTACTCACAAGGTGTCACGAATGTGGTTTGTGGCACATTTGCAACCCCTTCCACCGGCACAGTAGCTGCAGTGCTGGCTGAGAACACAGTTAGGCTTGTGCTCTTAATCACTCAATCAGTGACGCAACTGGCGTCTGTTTGGGCCTGGGAATCCATCCTCAGTCCCTAGCAGGGGGAGAAAGAGATATTGAGAGAGAGAGTCTTGATATTGAGAGAGTATAGTTTGGAAGAGAATCTGTAGTGGATCATCTCAGTGAAGTACCACATGGAAAAAATAGATGACGCTTGTGTGCTTGAAGAGAGCCCGAGAACATCCACAGGAGCAGCATTGCCCTCCGGAACGGAGTGTGCACGCACATCCGTAATGCTTGACCACCACCGTGTGCCTGAAGGAGAGAATTGCCCTTCTTCGCATGTCAGCATTCTCCTTTCAACTTCAACACCTGCGTCTTTTTGTACAGCACAATGAGCCAAGTGGATTCAGCCTGAACTCTTAATTATTAAGGAGAGATGATCAGAAATTGTCTTAAAAAGAAGAGACGTCCTTCAGATTTGCTCTCTCATGGCTGTGCAGTCTCGACACAAACAGATGGTCCTCTTGCTTTGGGTTTGCGGTGTGGCTGTTGCAAAGTGGTCTCTGTCGCAACGTTAATACATCAGGATGGTCCCTGGGTAGTTACTGGATGCTTTGAAACGGGAGCAAATTGTTAGGCTATGATTTCTTGATGCAGATACCTTGCTTCAGATATCTTGCCATAGAAATCTGGAAGGGTGCATTAGAGGGAAAAAGTCCAAAAATCCTCCTGAAATTGCTGTCTGGAAAGCTTGGAACAGGAAAGCTGTCCAAGTCCGAGAGCCCTTTGCGTTCCGTTTCTCTCATGCTCAGGGTGGTGTCCCTGGTTCCTTCCCTCCATTTGTCCTCACACCAACCCTGTGAGGTAGAGGAGAATGAATGGGCTCAGGTCACCCAGGAAGTTCCATGGCTGAGCAGGGATTTGAACCTGGATCTTCTAGGTCTAAGTCCAACACCAGAACCACTACACCATCCCCGGCTTTCTCAATGTAGGGTTATCCAGTGCAGGGAGGAAGGCTGGGAAAATACCAGCTTGCACCCACCATGCACTGACACTCCTAGCAGAGGCTCTCTCCCCACAGTTGGGACTTGCCTCTGCAAAAGTATTGAATCCATGGGGGTTCGTGGGTGGCGTGGAAGTAGGGCTAGCTGGCACATTCTTATCCCCCCCCATTATGTGGTGGAAAACCACACAGAGAGTGACCAGCATTTCAAGGTAGAGCACATGCTTTACTCCTATGTTCAACCCCTTCTATCTTCTATCTCTCACCTGTCTGGCCTGAGAAGGATCTTCTGAAACCCTGGAGAGAAGCTGAAATCCTGGACACTTCGGGACCAATCCTATCGAACGTTCCAGCACCAATGCAGTTGCAGCACAGCCCCGAGGTAAGGGAACATTTGCTGAGGAGGCCTCTATGATTGCCCCACCACCACAGGATGCAGTGCATGCCTCGTTGGCACCGCTGCATTGGTGCAAGAAAGTTGGATAGGATTGGGCCCTTAGTATCACACTGAACGATCTGTCCGATCTTTCACACAGACTGTACTGCTGGAACTTGCCCTCTGGCAGCACAGGGCTTGTTCTGGAAATGCAAAATCCATTGCTGTGTAATCAATCTGTGGAACTCCTTGACACAGGTGGTGGTGATGGTGTCGGGCCTAGACGCCTTTCAAGGGGATTGGACAGATGGAAGAAAAGTCTATCACAGGTCTACCACAGGCACGAGGGATATATGCAACCTCTCCGTTTTAAAATGCCAGATGCGAGCGAGTGGCAACAGGATGAAGGCGTCTTGTGTGCTCCCTGAGGCATCTGGTGGGCCACTGTGAAATATAGGAAGCTGGACCAGATAGGTCTATGGCCTGATCCAAAGCTCTTCTGATATTCTTTTGTGCACTGCCAGGCCTCTGGTGAACAGCACCATGTGCATGGCAGCAGCTGTCTTGGCTGTGCTAAGTTGGTGCAGGCAGTGGCAGGATCAGGGAGAGGATCAGGGCTGCCAAGAGGGGGACTGGCGGATGGCTGGGGGCAGCTAGCAGCAGCAGCAACCTCATTAATAGCCTATATTCTTTTCCTGGCCTCACTTTTGCCCCCTTGGGTCAACTCGGACCTGCCCCAGTCAAAGAGCTGCCCCAGTCAAAGGACAATGGCACGGCAGAGGCGGCAAGTACAACGTTCATTTATTTACCTCTCCTTTGCACCATGGCTCCTCCGTTGTGCCATAGCCTGCAGGTTATGCAGTGGAGGTTGCGTTAGGCTAGGATTGGACTGAGTCAGGTTTTGTATAAGGGCAAATAGTGTAATATTTGCTGCTGCAAATTTTTGAATATAAAAATTCACCTATCCTATCCAACTTTCCAGCACCAATGCAGCCACAATGTAGCCCCAAGGTAGAACAAATGTTCCCTTACTCTTTCACCCCATAGGCATGGCTGCATCAGGGCTGGAAGGTTAGATAAAGGTAAAGGTTTCCCCATGACCGAATGGTCTAGTCGTGACCAACTGTAGGGGGCAGTGCCCATCTCCATTTCAAAGCCTGTAGAGCCAGCGTTTGTCCGAGGACAAGATTCCATTGTCATGTGGCCAGAATGACTCTACGCCGTAGCGCACGGAACACCGTTACCTTCCCACTGAAGTGGTACCTGTTTATCTACATGCATTTTTATGTGCTTTCGAACTGCTAGGTTGGCAGGAGCTGGGACAAGCAACAGGAGCTCAATCCATCACGTGGTCTCAAACTCCCAACCTTCCGGTCAGAAAGCCCAGCAGCAGCAGTTTAACCCACAGCGCCACCACGTCCCTGGAAGGTTAGATAGGGAGTTGTAATTTACCTCCCTCTGGATTCTCAGCAGTCTCAACCTGGTTTACATAGGGCTCATTTTCACATTGTGAAACTGATGGATTCATTAACAGTTTCCATTCTCCTTTCTATATATGGTGCATACATATATAAATCTGTTGTCCTCCACTGTGAAACCTTTTTGAGTATAAACAGGTCTTTGAAATAGCACCAAAAGGTTTGATCTGGTGCATAAATGCCTACATGATGAATGGCAAATGTGAAATGAATGTGGCTGCTACAAACAGTAATTCCTCTCTTAAGGAATCAGGTCTGATCAGGTAGAGAGGTGAAGTGAGTCACCTCAGGCACGAATTTTGGGCGGGCGGCAGATCCCTCACACTCACCTCTGCTGTGGCTGGCGGTATAATAGAGTGATTATGGAATGGGCTACAAATTCCATAATCAAGTCCAAGCTTTGGCAAACTGAATTTAATCATCTTAGTGCAAATCTCAACCCTACCTGTTCTCCTCAATTCTTTGGTCTTTTCCCTTCCCTTGGTCGCTCATTCAATTATTTTAGTTCATTAACTAATCCTAGTACAAGAAGAGCCTTTATGCTTGCTCCCTTCAATATCTTTCCTTCTGCAGTTCATGCAGGCCGCTTTTCCAACACTCCTCGTGATAAAAGGCTCTGTCTCTTTTGCCATTTGGCCCCGGATACATTGACTCATCTTTTTTTTCGATGTCCAGCCCTTCAATATCTTCGTAATATCTATCTTGAACCCTGGTTGTCTTCTTTTTCCAATTCTTTTGACAATCCTCTTCCTATTTTCCTGAGTGATGGTTGTGTCTCCCTCACAGTATCTGTTGCGGGTTTTTTATCTGCGATCCTTAAACTAACTCCCTCGTTTTGATCTCCCTATCTCTCTTCTTTTCTATTCCTTTCTTTCTTTTCAAGCTTTATTTTACCCTGCTGCAAACGGTACCTTGTTGTGTTGTATTGCTTTATATTTATGTATGCCAATCATGAAGGTAAGATGACAGGAGAGGACATGCCTTAAGAAGAGATAGCTGCCAAATGAGGCCAGGGGGCGGGCTTAGCAGCCATGTTGTCGTACTCAAAACATTGCTCATTCCAAGCATTTCAGATTGCTTTTCTGGTACTGTTTGGGACTGAATAGTTTACTCCTGAAGTAAAAACTTACCAAAATAAAAACGTGTGATCGTAGAGAAACATTATTGGTAACCTGATTATGATTTAATATGCACTTACAAGGTTTAATTCCG
Organism: Lerista edwardsae; assembly: GCA_029204185.1. Taxonomy (NCBI): domain Eukaryota; kingdom Metazoa; phylum Chordata; class Lepidosauria; order Squamata; family Scincidae; genus Lerista; species Lerista edwardsae. Next base: position 249,154 of record JAJKFI010000240.1, on the reverse strand, counting down.
CATAATTATATTACTGAACACACCGGACGAAATGCTACTTGCTGTCTATTTAAACTCAGATTGCACTGTTTTCACAGACTTATTTTTTGAAATCTACACAAGCAAAAATAAAGCGGCCGTGCCCCATAAAAAAAATGTCTGTTAATGTTCAGAATTTCATAAGTATTACATTAGGAAAATTACATTAAAATCTCTTCATAACACAAGTAGTTGTCAATATGAGAGTAATTCTTTTTTACTTCTAGACTATTAAGAGTATTTTTTTTAACTTCTACACTCACCCCCCCCCCAAAAAAAAACAAATTCTGTTAATGTTCAGAATTTCGAAAATATTACCGTAGAAAATGGAAGGTGGGAAAAAAGTGTAAACGGGAAGGGGGGAAAAAGGAGGGGGAAAATATATATATATATTTTCCTTCTAGACCATTAACAGTGGGTGTCTGAAAATGGTGAATAAGACTGCTAGGAACAACAAGAAATTACACAGCTTCAAAAAAAATGCACTATTTCAGTGAATTGTCGTTTTATTGTCGTTTTATTTATGTGAATACATGAATCTTTCCGTGGAAATTAAATCCCATTTTTCGTACAGCGATTCGCACACCCGTATTCAGAACACACAGGCATGCTTTAAGACGTTGAGATTAACTTTTACACGCGTGCAGGGAGATTTTTATTCGTGAATTCGCGGCAATCCTCCTCCTTGGCGGCAAGGATCTGAGTCAGCCATATTGTTATACCCATGGCTTCAAGATACTGATGTCATGTCCCCTCCTGTCATCTTACCTTCATGATGCCAATAAAGGTTATGGAAATGGAATGGAATGGAGTGGTCAGTTCTACTCTTGCCAGTTCAACTCTATGGACAATGGCACTCTAGGCCAACTCTATGGGCAACAATCCCTCCTGCTCTGCCTGCCTTCTTTTTTCAGACCTCCTAGGAGGCAAGGCTCCCACATGCCATCTACCCAGTAGCAAAGTGGCAGAGGGTGGAAATGCATTGGGAGAAATGGGGGTGGTATTTGGCACCCTACTTCAAGTTCCAAAATGCCTTGGGTTGCTACTGACTGACTTCAGATAACAGGAAAACCCTCTTGTCAATCTCTAGACAGAAAAGACTAAAAACAACTGATCTCACCCATCTCTTTCTCTCGCTCTTGGGTTAGGGCATGAAATAAATCCCAAAGTATCCCTGACAAAACTGCATCCAGGGGGCTCATTGTACTGCTGGTTGAATCATTTCTAAAGATCTTCAAAGGCCGGCCATTGAGAACCAAGATGCTCCACGTAATAGCTGACCCTGGTTGACTGGGGAAAGAATTGGTTGACCTATATGCTTGGAGTGAAAGCTTTCTCTTCAAGGCGAAAGATCTGAGTACGTCGGAATCCAACAAAGAGGTAATTGAAAGGACCGATTCTTTCACCTTGAAGTTTCTAAGCAATGCTAACTGCCCCAGTCTTCTTAATTGAAAGAAAATGCATTTTTAAAAGATTCACTCCCATCTTTTCATCTGCCCTCAGGTGCTTCTCTTCAATCATAGCATTAACTCCTTGCTTTTATAAATTATGACTTCTTTTCCTCTACTATACCCCCACAGAAGCTGATTGGGCAGCATTTGCTACCCAGAGAAAGAATAAAAGAACAAAAAAGATGTACAATCTTTTTTTTTTTTTTTTTTGCATCAGAAGCCTGAGAGTTTCTTTCAAGAACTTAATTTTCTAACCCTAAAATAGTTAAAGTTTAAAGAAGGATTAGTTGTTCTTCTAAACTAGCTTATCCAAAGTTATCAGTTTTTAGAGGAACATATGCCCCCCCCCAATAAATGTACATTCCTGGCTGCCACCTAAATATTCTCTCCTTCCAGCCTAATTGCGCAAACCTATATTTACCTTCCACCAGTACAAAGTTGAGAGTGACACTGTAGCAATTTCTTTTCCTATCTTCCCCGCCAGTCAGCCCCTCCCAACACATATCTAAGGCTACAATATTCTGTACTTTTTCCTGGGAGTAAATTTGCATAGGATCACCCTGTAAATATATCTAAATTACAGTAGTATATGATGCATGTCCACTGAGAAATAAATTCCATTAAATTAAATGGGATTTACTCCCAGGGAAGTGTGCTTGCAATCCTATGCACTTTCCTGGGAGTTAGTCCCCCTGAAAACAATGGAACTTACTTCTGAGTAGACATGCATAGGGCTGTGTGTCTAGGATTTCCTAAAGCTGCAATCCTATGCACCCTTCCTTGGGGAAAGATCCCTTTGGATTTAATGGACCTGAGTAGACAGACAAAGGATTCTGCTGGTAGCCTGCAAGCCACGAGGCTACACTAGTTCACACCAAATACTGCTACTTGAAAACGCACTGCTTGAACATAGATGGCTTTCTTCATCATATATTTGCTCCTGGGATGCAGCGATGATGATCTTGTTTCTCTTAACTAAGGAAGAAAACTGTCTGCTCTATTAATGCACACTTGGCATGGAGCAAATTGGGTAGCACAAGTTTCTGAGGGTAGCTCTAATTTCTGTGTCATCCAATGCTAGAGAGTATGTTTCTATTAGCGGGACTGAAAGAAAAACCCCGGCTGACTGCCAAATTTGCTCCACTACCAAGAATCCTTTATGGATATGGAAATGAATGAGTCATTTTAATACGGCAACATTCAGAGTTGGCCTTTCCCTGGGCAGGTAGATTATTAATATAATGCGAGGCTCGTGACTCCAAACTGCACTGAGATTTATTCACACCAGGGAAAAAAGACAGAATTCCCATGGAACTGAACTGAATTGAGTTTTAAATAATAATTTTTAAAAATCAGCATGTTAATTTCTCAGGCTCCTCTGAGACAGAGAGAATGGAATGATACTTTCTATATAATATTTTGGGGAAAATGTAGAAATAACATGCAAATTTTACCTATTCTGTTTAGTCGTCCCATTACATTTGATTGAATACTTTACAGCAGTGGTTCTCAAACTTTTTAGCACCAGGACCCACTTTTTAGAATGACAATCTGTCCGGGACTCAGCAGAAGTGATGTTATGGCCGGTAGTGCCATCATTGTGTTGCCAGAGCCTGCGGCTTTCCTGAGAATGCAGCAATAAGTTGGGTTATTTCTCAGCCATTTTCCAATAGTAAAGTGAGTCAGAAGGAAAAAAGCCTATTTATAACCTTGACACAAGCAAAACAGCCACACAGCCCTCCCCTTTTCCAGCATCCCATCTCCCCATATTTTCCATATGGCTGCTCTAGATGCTTCGCAACCCACCTGAAATTGGCTCATGACCCACTGGTGGGTTCTGACCCACAGTTTGGAAACCACTGCTTTAGAGGCATTCAATGACACGTGCTTTAATTTTTTCACTGAAATCTAGAGGACGTGACAGTGTTTAATATTTCTTGCTTTAACAATGTCAACTCTGACTTCCCCCCCCTCCCCTACAATGGAGGAACTGTGATGGCTTACAGCACATAAACGTTACAATAAAATTAAAATGAGAATATATTACTTTTACCAGATGATACCCTTGTATTTGTAACTAGGAAAAATGTCACTTGTGTTCATCAATAGCATAGCTAGACGGGGGCACAGCACTGTCCTTTGCACAGAGCCTCCATGTGATGTGCAGGCATCCCCAGCCTCCCTTTTAGAGCCATTCCAGAAACGTCTCCATTTTGCTCTAGCTGCCTGGAACGGCAGGGAAACTGCTTGCACAGCGCTTTGAGGCACTGTGCAATACTTTGTACTGTGATCCCCCTCTAGCTACGCTAGTGGTGTTCATATCTCCCAAACATTGCCTGTACCAACACTGATCTAACAGAGCACGCACACAGTGACTGGGGCTGTATGTATGTAGTCCTTTCAGCTACATTTCCAGAGCACCTAGGGTGGTGATCTTGTGACATCATGTAATGTCGTGACATAACTTCTGAGTTCTCCCGGAGGCAGAGATGGCCTCCTCCTCTTTGTATTCAGAGAAGATTGCCAAAAATTGGCAATCTGAGAAAGGGGCTGGAGTACATGCGCACTCACGCTTTGCAGCACTCCTTTCAGGCCTGACACCCGGGGCAGACCTCCCCCACGTTATGCCAGTGATCCCTTTGCTAAAAGTTTGGAACAGTGTTCCCCAGCTTTGGAGTTGCGACCTCCCAGGGCAACTGGAAACACTGACGTCTCCCTTAAGGGAGTGGCGACTGGTGGTGACAGTGGAATGGCAGCAGTGGCATTTCTGAGTTCACGCTGATGCCGTCGACTAAGAAAAGAAAGGCGGGGCTGGACGTACCTGGCTGCGATGGCTGGGGATGCTGCAAAGCCTGGGCTCTCACAGTCACTGCCTCAAGCCCTTTTGTCTTAGTCACGTTGATGCGAAGTCACCACCCCCTCACACCTGTGCAAAGGCTTAGCAGTTTGAGTAAAGGTTGAGAACTACTGGTTTAGAAAGTTTCAAGTTTAATGTTTAAGTTGTTTTAAAGAAATCCTAAGAATGAGGCCTTATCGAGGAAGAGGAGAAGCGTGTTTTGAGCACGTGTTACGTGCACAAAGACCAACAGCTGGCAAGAAATACGGATTAGTCACCCAGTTGTGGACCAGGCCAGTTTGCTGCCTGGGGGCAGGACCATATGCCAACACACACACACACACACACACTCAGCGACTGGTGCCCCCCACTTACCTGGAGCTCACAGCACCTCGTGCAACATTTCATCATGCTTTGAAAGCCTTCTGAGCCTTCAGAAGGCCTTTGTACAATACTTCCAGCTTTGTGATGAGGGCTGCAGGGCCTCTTTGGAAGGTTCCAGGGCCCATCGGCAGTGGAGAAGGCAGGCAATACCCAGGGGTACTTACTCCGCCACTGCAATCAACATCATCACAACATCCAATTGAATCCCGTCATGGATGCAATGATCTTGTACTAATGATGCTGAAGTTGGTTCTTAGTTCCAGCAGTACTTTTGGTGCAGGAAAATGCTTATCTTTAAGCATGTGCTAGAAAATCTTAATGCAGTGGTTCCAAAATGTTTTTGACTGGCAGCTCCCTTGACCTACTGGGCCATTGGCCACAGCTCTCTATTAGGGCTAAAGGTAAAGGTTTCCCCACGACCGAATGGTCTAGTCGTGACCAACTGTAGGGGGTGAAGTAGAATAGTAGAGAAATTAATTTTTTCCCCCTCATGATCCCCCGCTCACCCTCCTTCACCACACACACAAGATCAGAATGTGTGGCTGAAGGCTCCAGACCAAATAAGGTAACAGAGTATGCCATGCTGTGAGTGCTGGGTGTCAGGTAGACTGTAAAATGTATCAACATGCTCTGACTGAAAGTCTATATAAGCTTGGAACAAACAGAGTTCTGGGCCGCACCCCTGACAGCCATTTTTGCTGTGTGTTGGCCCTTCAGCTGAAGTAAACTTTTTGAAACAATCCTCCTCTGGTCATCCGTGTCTTTATTTATGTTAAGCACTTTGGTAACAGGGGTGGTGCTCATCTCCATTTCTAAGCCTGTAGAGCCGGCGTTTGTCCGAGGACAAGCTTCCGTGGTCATGTGGCTGGCATGACTCTACGCCGTAGCGCACGGAACACCGTTCCCTTCCCACTGAAGTGGTCCCTATTTATCTACTCGCATTTTTAGGTGCTTTCGAACTGCTACGTTGGCAGGAGCTGGGACAAGCCACGGGAGCTCACTCCGTTGCGCAGTCTTGAACTCCCAACCTTCCAGTCGGAGAGCCCAGCAACAGCGGATTAACCCGCTGCGCCACCACATCCCTTTTCTATTAGGGCTACAATCCTATATATTGCATAGGGTAGGGGTACTTTTGCGAAGATTCCATGGCTTCCCAGGGAGGCACAGCTCAGTGTGGGAACCGTTGTCTCAGTGAAGACACAACTGAGCTAGAAGGTCCAAGGAACTTTGTATGCAGCCGCTTTATGTCAGACTTGTGAATAAGCAACACCTTTGAATTCTGCACTGGATTAGTCGAGGGGTTTCTTCTAAAATGATTTGTTTCTTGAGCAGGGGAGTCAGCCACAGAGAGATAATTAAGGCAGTCTGTCTTCCTTACTATTTACAAAGAACACATTTCAAAAGAGCTGAAGGTAATTGCATTTCACTGAATTAAGCAAGCCTAATTTTGTCAGTGTTGCCATTGAATTTGATATGTTAAAAGTAATTGAGTTAAAGATTGGATGAATCTATTGAAAACTTGCCATCAAACGGTCTGTGATTTGAAACAGTAAACTTACATTTCAGAGTGATAAGAAACGTTAATTTTCTGGCTCTTTTAGGCTGTGTTCTCATTTCCATATTCATGATGGAAGTACAGAAATGGTTTGCCACAGGCATTATAATTGCTCTTAGCTAAAGCTAAGCACACTGAGGGTGCAATCTTAACCTGGAGTTAGGCCAGCACAAGTGATGATAGCGTAGAAGCAGCTTACAGCTGTGAGACTTGGAAAGGCTTCAAGGTTGCAGAGCTCTGGCAAGGAATCACTCAGACAACAGAGATTAGGGTAGCAAGAACTTCTATATTCTCAGAAGAAGGCTTCTTGCAGCAAAGAACAGCAAACAGGTACAGCAGAGCTCCTCCAACAGCAACACTTACATCTCCAGCAACTGACCACTGGTGTTTCTGGCCTTAATTAAATAGTCCCCAGCATCCAATCAGAGATCAGATTATCTCTTCCCCAGGCTGAAGCTGAGTCAGAATGACTCAGCACTTTACTACTGGTCTGCTAGGCCTGAATGACTCAGCACTTTACCCCCTGAGTCGGCCTAGTGTTAGGTCTTTCCCCACTCAGGCCTGTAAATTTCCAAGGACTTCTTTCAGTATCCCAACAACAAGCGTGTTTGGACCACACTTGGAGTCAGGGAGGATGGCACACATCTGGACCACACATCCAAGAGTGGTCCAAATGTGCTTTACAGTGGCCCTTGTGCAGGCCAAACATTTCTGGCCTGTGCCAGGCTAACTCCAGGTTCGGATTGCACCCTGAAACATGTATATGCAGAAATTCATGTGTTTCTACTCACAATTTGGAGATTGGAGGCTTCTGTTTTATTTTCTTGAAAGTTACCCTTCAGGCATCAAATTATGTTATCAGAATATTAGTAAGCCATTTCACAAACTGAAATAATCAAGATGCTTTTATGTCTTCAGTAACGTTTTATAGCCCGTATCAGCCTGATCCTATTATTGACCTGAAATCTGTCATAAAATGTTGAATAAACCACACATCACCACTTGTGACCCTCAATTCTCAACTCACGACAAATAAACTAAAATGCCTGAACATCTATTAGGCTAGGAGCATAATCTTATGTATTTCTACTCAGACATGTAAGTTCTGCTCTGTTCAGTGGGGACTACTCCCAGGAAAGTGTATATAGAATTACAGCCTAGGGCTTATTTAGTAAACACACACACACAAATATACAAACTCCTTGGAAGGCACTGATCAATGGCTTGTTTGTTTACCTGACCAGTGGCAGGATTCTAACATGGCATCATAGAGTTGTAAGGGAACTCACAAGTTCACTTAATCCCACCCCATTCCTGTAACAGGAAATCCTCCTAGAGCATCTCCAACAGGTACCTGTCAAAACTCTGCTTGAAAACCTCTGGTGGAGGCTCACTACCTCCACTGCCAAGCCACCTTTATCATCAGTAATTTCTTCCTGATGTCCAATCAGAATCTCGTCTTGAAGTTTGTACCCATTGGCTCTCGTTCTCTCAAAAGCAGTTGAGGACAAATGGGTTCCATATGACAGCCTTTTGTATATTTGAGCTGCACCATCATTTCCCCTCAGCCTCCTTTTCCAAGCTAAGCATACCAGATTCCCTCAACCTTTCCTTGTAGGGCTTGCTTGCCAGCCCTGTGATCATGCTCATCACACTTCTCTCAACCTGCTCTAGTTTGGTTGCATCTTTCCTAAAGTGAGGTGCCCAGTTTTGGACACAATAGTCCAGGTGAGGTCTGACCACTACAGAGATAGAATATCTCTCTGTGAAAGTGACCGAGACCCCTTCCTTCCTGAGTCTACCAGACTGTTTGGGAAAACTTTGCACCCGTGTCCTGAACCTGCAACTCCCAAGGCATGTCACACACAATACAATGCCAAACCTCTTCACTGAGCATTAATTTATTGAGAAGAGCCCCAGACACACCCTCCATCCATCATCAGAGTCATTAAGGCAGAGCACAGTCCCTGATCCACCCATAAGCATGAAGATGAGTAGAAGGAGGATGTTCACTTCCCAACTGTAAGAACCTGTAGGATGTTTGCCCAGGGATGTGCTCAGGTCAGCAAGCCCGAGTTGAGTCATGAGTGAACGACCCAAATTTGACTCGGGAGTCATAGCACACGGCCATCGCAACTGAACTAGAGAAAATAGTTTGACTCTGGAGTCCTAAGTGAGAGTCATTTCAAGAGGTTAGTCAAGTTGCTAGTCTAGCCCTACCTTAAGCAAAACCTCTTCCTCCCCTTCCTTCACCCCCCCCCCCACAGCCCTTGCCTCCTGGAACCAACTTTTCCTCCCACCATGTCTGCTGTTGATATCTGTTTAAATGCCAGCTTCTGGATCACTGACGAGGTCATTTGGCATTAAGCGGAAGTGGCAAAGGAAAAAAGTAAGCAAGAACACACACTCACTAAAGAGATAGGGACTCAAGTCATTTCAAGTCCAGACTCATTTTTCAAGTCACTGGCCCTGAGTCGCAAGTCAAAACAGTTGCTTTCTTGTGGCTGTTGCTGGTGGTGTTCTCCATTCTTTTAGATTGTGAGCTCTTTTGGGACAGGGAGCCATTTAACTTTAATGTTACTATTTGCCTGTAAACCGCTTTGTGAACTTTGTGTTGAAAAGCGGTATATAAATACTAGAGATTGATTGATTGATTGATTGATTGATTGCTGTGCGACTGAAGTTGAGTCAACCTGAATTAAGCACCCTTTTCTGAAGGGCACTAAGCCCACATTAAGCGGTCTTAACATGCAGACACATCATGCCTAATGTTCCTCCAGTGTGACACTAGGCTCAGCATGTGGTTATTGGCAAAGGAACTGTGTAGAGATCAAGCCATTACTCTCATTAAAGTCAATGAGATTCACCCAGGTTTACATTTCAAATGCAGTTACCTTGACTTCAACCACAAAATGGCATGGATGGAAAAGAACAGAAAGGAAAATTCTGCTCTTTTAAGTTCTGCTCATTTATTTGCCACATCCATTCCCACTCCCCTTTCTTTTCCACTCATTCTCTTTCCCTGATGAGATACTTGCCAAGAATGCAGACAGTTACAAAGCCAACCTAATATTTCTCTGCTGTTGCTTTGCAACTGGGCACAGAATGCGAGCTCGTTACAATACTGATCTCAGGTGTAGAAAGTTGGAATCCTTTCTGTTGTTTTTACACAACACTACATATGAGGGTTGTATGGTACAACATTTTAATAATAAAAAAACTAGCAGGTACATAAAATGGGTCAACACAATTGGTCTGGAGAAGGCATATGTATATTTTCAAAAAGACAGTCACATATTGAACACAAAAAGCATGAAAAAGCTAGCATGGCTCAGAAGGGTTTAAACAAAAAATGTTCCATTGTTAAAAGGGAATGTCAGCAAATCAGACTGTAACTAAGAAATTCTAAAGGAACCAATTGTCCCAAAGGAGGCATCTAGAAAGGGATACCAAGGCGAGGGAAGCTAAGAAAATCCTTCAGATCAACTGGAATTTGGTGGAGGGTCAGGTCCATTCTGGAACATCCTTGGGACATATAAAGCTTTGCCACACACATATGGAGATAGCTGGTGCACTGTGCAGGTTGATGGCATGATGGATCTGCACACTATGCGACAATCTCCAACCACATGCATGGACACACATCAGGGAGGTAATCGCCTACACACGTGGCATGACCAAACAACTGTTGCACTGCATTGCAAAGTCTGAGATGGTTGCTTCAGGATCCATTGGGTTGCTGTGTGTGTGTGTGTGTGTGTGTGTGTGTGTGTGCGTGCGTGCGTGCGTGCGCGCGCGCATAAGGTTCGTGCACCAGCCAACATTTTCTGGAGCTGAATGAAATGCTTTCATCAATCACTAACCAGTTCCATATACAGTTCTGCAAAGCAGATCTACAACATCGTACATCTCAACCTTCCTCCAAGACGTTCAGGAAGGTCTCTCTGAGAGTGCAATCCTATCACACTGGCTCAGGAGTTGGCTGGGTGGTGCAAGGACACATGCCGGTCTGTGTAGGCCACATTCAGCCTCTACACAGGCCCAGAACAGTGTTTGCACCCGGTGCAGGGAGTTGGAGAGGGCAGAAGAAGAGTGGAAGGAATGTGGATTGGGGTGGTAGTGGAGGCAAACTAGTGAGTGGACTGGGCCTGGCAGGGGGGTGGAACCAGCCTCCTGTTAGTAGGCCATATCCTAACCCCCCCCCCCGGTGGCACAGATCCAAGAAGCCCCACTGGGTAGCTGGGGCATTACTCAGGGTAAAGGAACATATAACCCCTTACTCCAAGTTGCACCACAGCCGCCTCTTAACTGGGGCTGGATATGGGGCAGGCCAGCCTGCCTGCCTGCCTGCCTATTCCAGCCAGGTTAGGATTGGGCTGCCCATGTTATCCCAATTTGTTTTCACAAGAACCCTTATGAAAATGAGGGGGGCTGGGAGATTTTCCCTCCTGTGTCTGAATTTCTTGCTCCAAATCTAATCTCTGCAAACTCTGGCGTAGTTTATAGAACTCCATTCTGGTCAATGGTAATATAAGTTTGTAAAATATGTTTAAAAAATAGGGTTTGAATACAGTGCCCATTTCGTAAGTACTCTTGACAACCCCATAGCAATGAAAAAAGCTTGTTTCCAACATTTAACATCATTAGTTGGTGGAAGCAAGATATCCTCCAGCTTACTCTGTTACTCCTACCTATGACCAGGCTCAAAAGTGTTTTTTGTTTGTTTTTGTTAAAAGAGCATAAAAACACCTTTTTGGTGGTTTAATATTTTCCAGAAATTAAATAGATTACTTTTCCAATTAGAAATAATACTATGGCTGCATCTGCCAACACTATATCACCTGCATCACCTAATTAGTACACTTTTAAAATTAATAAAAATGAGATATTGGAATGAGAGAATAAAAACACACAAAACCACTTCCTGCCTTTCAAATCATGACATCTGTGGGGAAAACCCCCCAAAAACCACCGTTTTCAAACATCCCTAGGCAAGTTGTGGCTTCCATTAAATCCAAGGACTAGAATGTGCCTGAACGGAAGTACCTCAAGTCCCAATTCATATTTCTTCACTATTGCACGCATGCAACAAGAACAGATTGTTTTCGTTCACTGGTGGCCGATGCTGCAACCTTTGCTGGAGAAGGCTGGCTGGAGAAGTAACCCTATTTCTGTAAGTGGTTCAACTGTATGTTGGTAAGGTGGGCTTGGAAGCAATGTTAATACCAGTTTACACACCAGAGTTTCCTTGGTTGCTTTAACAAGAAAGAGTTGAGCTGAGCTTCAATGTTAGAAAACTGATTTGGAGCAGGTTTCTGGTATTAGCCACCCTAAAAAAAAGCCAACAGAACTGACTAATCTGGGTTAGTTGAAGAGTCTGATAACCCAATCCGGGCATGTCTACTCAAAGTTAGGTCCCATTATAATCTATGGGGTTACTCCCAGAGAAGCGTGCAAAGAATTGGAGCCAGAGTTGTTGGCTCAGACCTATTCAGACGCTATAGTTTATGGGAGTTGAGGAGTAGCTCAGTCAATATTTCTGAGTAGGAAGGAGAACAGCTTAACTTGTGAAATTACAGAGTTGAAAGAGACCTACAAGGTCATCAAGCTCAACCCCCTGTAACTGCAGACTGACCACACCTACAGCATTCTTGATAGGTCGCTATCCAGTCTCTGCTTGAAGACCTTAAATTATAGAGAGTTTATCACCTTCTGAGGCAGACTGTTCCACTTTTGTTTAGCAAAATTAATGTTTGTTTTGCTTTTTGTGTTGCATCAAATATATAGCAGCCAAGTGTTGTATGAGTGTAAGTGTGCCATGATTCTGTAGGAATGGAAAAATTCAAGTCTGTCTTACTGGAAGTGGAACTCAGCTCTCCACATATCTCCCTAGACCTCCCCTTTACTACTCTAACCAGAATAAGTTACGCAAAAGAGGAAAACTAGAAAACATGTTGCAAAGACTAACATGCAAATGTGCCCGATTTGCATCTTAAAACTGAATTTTTCTTGGTCCAATTTAAATTGCAAGTTTTTTGCACCAAAAATGCACAGCTGTGGATATAGCTGGAAGAAGACAGTGATGAGTAAGGATAACCTGTAAACTCAGAACCTATGCAGGTTTGCATAGCCTTCTGTGCATTTGGGATGACTGCACAGGAAAGAGTCTGGACAAGAAAATGCTGTAGAAGTGAAAAACTCAAACAGGAAATCAAACAACATTTTTGGCAAGCTGGGCAGAAAAAAGGGGTTGATCCAGTTACCAAAATGGTGTGCCATGATCACCTTTCGTTTTCTCTATAAGAAATGCAGCTCCTGCTTATGCACGTACAGTGTGACAATTGACACACATGTTCCAGGCAAAGCACCATCAGCTCTTATCTTCCTATAAAAGACTAGACAGAAAGTAGGAACCAACAAAACTGTTGTGCTTACATCACATTAAACAGAAACAAAGCTTTACCACTGCACTTGGATTTGCTTGCCAGTAAATTCTGGCTACACTGACAGTTCTACTGAAAGGGGTGGGGGGAGGACTGGGTCACAAGGGTCTTGTGGGAGTTTCGGCGCCTCATTCGTCTTGCTTCCTCTTGGGCTTCTTTGGATTCCGAGAGCGGCTCTTGGCTTTGCACAGGGGGCAAATGGGCGCGTTCCGGTGAATTTGTTGATGGCACGATAAGCAAGCCTGAAAAGGTAAGGAAACCATTCTATTAAAGATGCAGCTATTAGCACGGCTTGCACTGTTTGGAGCCAAAGAAGAGACCCATATGGCTATCTAGTTCCAGCCCCTGACTGGAGCAGGGAGAGTTTCTCAATGTTTTTCCCCTGCTGAATCACTTTGCATGGTCCACCTATTGGAAGTACCACTGGAAGTAACAGGTAATGACATCATTGCCAGTTACATCTGGGTTGGAAGGCCAGATGCAACGCAACAAGCAACAATAACAGGCTCAGGCTGGATGCGGGGGAGGCTTTTGTGAGCATGTGAAGAGTATGCTTGCCTCCTACCATTGTTTGTTGTGCCACTGGGCTCATTGATGGGCAGCATATATCAGGAGTCCCACGCATATCCCCAGACACCACACAAGTACCACTGGTGGTACCTGTAGCACTGGTTGAGAAACACTGTGACCCACCTACAGCATCTACAGCAGGCAAGCCTCTGCTTGAAGATCTCCAGTGAGCGTGAATCCACTGCTTCCCTCAGCAATCCTTACCATTTAGAATTTCTTCCTGATGCCCAACTGGAATCTCCTCTCTTGCAGTTTATACCCACTGGATCTAGTTCTAAATCTCAGAGGCAGGTGAGACCAATTTGCCTCTTCTTCCATACAACAGTCCTCCAGTATTTGAAGAGTGCAATAATCTCTTCTTCCCCCCCCCCCCAGCCTTCTCTGGTCTAAACATAAGAGAGCTTGTTCTCCATACCAGTTCTCTGATCATCCGTGTTGCTCTTCTTTGAATCCTCTCCAATTTGGCTAAAACGTGGCTCCCTGAACTGGACACAGTACTCTAGGTAAGGTCTGACCAACCAATGGTGCTTCTGCCATTAGCCCGGGGGGGGAGGGAGAGGGGGGATGCATAGCATCTCTGGCCCTCCGGAGGCCATCTGAAACTTCTAGAGGCCGTTAAACAGTACTTCCAGTTTTCTAATATAACAAAAACCAGAATTGTTGTTTAAAAGCCTTCCAAAGGCAGTAGACTGCTTTTGGAAGAGCAAGGATGTTGCGCAGGATGCCAAAGCATAGTAGGAGAGTGGGGGGCGGCGGCAGTCTGCTCCCTTTTCCCCCGGGCAGCACGTGGGCCAGGGATGTGACTGTGACCAACGCAGAGTAGCACTGAGAGCTGGCATAAAGGTTTCCCCACGACCGAATGGTCTAGTTGTGACCGACTGTAGGGGGCGGTGCTCATCTCCGTTTCAAAGCCTGTAGAGTTGGCGTTTTGTCCGAGGACAAGCTTCCGTGGTCATGTGGCCGGCATGACTATATGCCGTAGCACAAGGAACGCCGTTCCCTTCCCACCGAAGTTGTCCCTATTTATCTACTTGCATTTAGGTGCTTTCAAACTGCTAGGTTGGCAGGACAAGCAACGGGAGCTCACTCATTGCGCAGTCTTGAACGCCCAACCTTCTGGACAGAAAGCCCAGCAGCAGCAGCAGTTTAACCCACTGCACCACCACATCCCTTGAGAGCTGGCATAGCAAGGCGCTAAGAGGCTTAGCTGTAAGTCAGGACTTTCCTGGCTCAATTGCACCTCTACCATAAATTCTCACTCAGCTGTCTTAGGCAAGCCACTCCCTCCAGCCTCAGTTTCCCCTATCTGAAATATGGGTAGACTGTTGCTTTACAGCCTCATTAGTAAATTGTTCAAGCAGCTTCCTCGTGAGGAGGAGGCTTTATCTTGCCGGAAGCCCTCAAAATGGATTTATGGCAGAGGTCCTCATCAGCAGTGTCATTTATGAAACTATGGCATGGAGGAGAGAACAGTGGGACCTGCTGTAGAGGCCTCTGTCCCGTCACTGCCAGAACAGAGTGATGATGTCGACCACCAGGACTTGCTTGGTCTTGCAGCTTCCCACTCAAACGGCCGTCACCATACCCTTCAGCTCTGCCCTGAATATATTGTTCTGGAACAGAAGCATCCAACTAGGATATTCTCCGGCAGCCCAAAGAAACTCTGACCTTCATTGGTGGTGGCTGTTGTCTGAACGTGGCAGTCTGTCTGGTATCCTGCTTCCTGGCCACTTGCAGCTGTTGGGCGGCAGCTGCAGCTGCAGCCAAGGATTCTGGGATGGGAGGCTCTTGTGGTTCTGTCTGCCATTCGGCTTTCTGCTTTTCAAAGTAACTAGGCAAGAAAGAAAAACCAAATGCGAGCCAAGTCGGATTTCAGGCATCTCTCTCCCCCGGGATCGTTGATTGGAAAGGTAAAAACATCCACATTCAGGGGGTGACTTTCTGTTGCTGTTTGACTCAGCTAGCGCCAGGCAGGCTCTGTGTACAGTGACCGTGGAGAGCTATTCCCAAGAGAGGGTCACACAAATCAAAGCAGAGAACGTGACAGGGAAACGACAGCTTAAAAAGCCACACATAGACAGGTTTGGAATGAGCCGCTCTGAAGCTCAAGAGCCCAAAGCCAACACTTTCAGCACAAGACTCTCAAAGTGAAAACACACCAGGAGGAGTGCAGAGAGGACTTGCAAAGGGTCCTTGTCAGAGCCCACCACTTCCTCCCATGGCCCTCAAACAAGAGACTGGTCCAACCAGCTCAGCATCTGCCCCAACTAGCAGCAGGTCTCTGGGATTTCAGATGGGGTCTCAGCCTTACCAGGAGATGTCAGAGATTGGACCTTTGCCCTTCTACCACTTCAACCAGAACCTCCTCCACTCACATCCATCCCCAGCTTCTTTGCTTTTCCTGCTTCTCCACTTTTTCTGTTGTTTCCCACACTGTTGATATTTGCACTGTAATCTCCGTGGGACAGAGACCTGTCTTCCTACACTGTAAAGTGCCAGGTGCATGGACAGCATTATACTCATAATTTAAAACAAGCCAACATGTTCAAACTCCCAGCCTGTAGTATCTATCCACCAGTTGTGGACCCAGTCAACAGAGCCCAGGGACAGAGGAGGAGGCTCACCCCTTCACTCGTTCCTCGCCACGCACCTTTCCGCTCCACTCCCACAACACCAGGCTCCATTTCAAAGCCGTACAATGGCAGGGGCGGGTGGGAGCAGTGGTGGAATTCAGCCAGTTCTCCCCAGTTCTGCAGAACCGGTTGCTAATTTATTGATATACAAAAAGTAGTGCTGTAATAAGAAGCAGTACAAAGAATGGAGGACATAGAACCGGTTGTTAATTTATTTGAATCCCACCACCGGGTGGGAGGGCCAAAAACCGCTCACCTCAAGCCGCCTCATCACAGTTTTCCTCCCGCCCCAGAAGCGCCATGCCTGGGGCTTTTGCCCCCCAACACCCAATGGTAGGTCCTCAACTGCTGTCCACTTACTCAAGGGAGAGCTTCTCTTCTTCCTCGCACAAGTCAGGTAACCTCTGCAAACCCAGAGTCATCCTCAGGGCATCCACGTGCTCCTTCAGCGGCTTGTATTCCTCATGCAGACGGCGGGTGGACTCCAAGAGCTTGTTGAGGTCGTTCTCCGACTGCTTGATTGTGTTCTCCATCTAGACAAGGGAACAGGAGGCTTGCAATGAACAGGCATTTGCCCTTATTAATAGCGGGGTCAGGTTCTCCTGATAAATGGCCACAGCAATGGTCTTGTATGGTGTAGGCTCTCAAACTGTGCATTGCGACACCCCCCCCCCCGAGCAACTCATTGGGACTTCATGCGATGCCCACTGGCCTGCATCGAGACCGCAATGTGAATAGAAACAGCAGCAGGAGGCTTGGCGAGGTGGAGTTGAGTTCCAGTGCAGTTTTCACATGCTTGAAAAAGCCCGTGCACCTGCCCCGAGCCTCTTACTGCTGTTTGTAGCTTTGCGTCGTAATCTCCAAACCCGGGTGCAACTTACAACATTGATGTCTGCGTGGATGAGCCGCAGTTCCTCTACATGGGCCATCTTCTCCTGCAGAAGAAGGTCCATCTCCTGTTTGTACTCTTTCAGGTGCCGCTCCTCAGATTCCAGTGCCTCAAACTCAGCCTTCAAGCGAGCCTTGATCTTTTCCATCTGCAGAGTCTTATTTCTGGTGGAAACAAAAGCACAAAATGCACAGAAATGAACATAAAAGAAGGCAGTTGAATAAACCTTCAAAGGCAGTTGAACAAACAACAAACGTGGAACAACCGTGTTCTGAGAGGCGTTTGCCACTCTGGCATGTTCCAAGCATGAGGAACAGATAACAGGAAGCATGGAGGAAATGCAGCACAGCTACTTATGAACAGGCTTTGCTAGCATGGGCGTAGCCTGACCATGGCTTGATATTACAGCATTCTGGGATGGGAAAAGCTGCTGGAAATGAGAAAGTCAGTTTTCCTTGCATCAGGTCATTTGCATGTCAATTTAAGTAGCAGTTAAGTAGCATCCACTTTTCTACTTTTTGCTGTAGAAACAAAGTTGGGTGGTTTGTACCTCTTAACAATATCAACAGACAACTTCTGCCTTTCCAAGAACTGTAGTGCTCTATCAGAAGTGGTTCCCAAACGTACCCAGCCCATGACACCCCTGCAGCCACCTCAGCAGAGCACTGCCTTGCGGTCTAAGATGGTGGCTCCCGAATTTCACCTGTGGGTGTTGCCATCTTGGATATCGCAAGAACCAAGATGTGAGATTCAAGATGGCAGTACCTGGAGGAACAAGTAGAAGGGGCGTCCCTGTGAGTGTGCCACAACACCAAATGACATTTTGATTCACACTTTGAGAACACCTGGATTAGGGTGCAGTATTGAACCCTAGGTATACTTGCAGAAAACTCTTACATCAGGACCATCCAAATTCTGCACCATGAAGAGATTCTGCAATCCCAAAAGATTATGCAGCAATAAAATGCTCACCCCCACTCTGGAATCATAAAGAGAACTGAGAGGGAAGGCTATAAGTGGCCCTGCCTAATCTGCACACCCATCAAAGTGTCACAGCCCTAAGCAGGTCCTCTACCTTTGGTTGGTTCTTGCTTGAAATGTCTACATAGTCCACCCAAGGGGTGGACATAGTTCAAGAAAAAGGATCAGCCGTAATGCCAGCCGGAGTTAGACATGACAGGGATACAGTAAGAGAGTCGTGGTATAGTGGCTCATTTTAAAGTGCAGGACATGTAGGTATTCTTTTGCCTACATGTATGCCCCACTAGGACTATATCAAAACAAACAAAATTGCCAGTCTTCATTAGAGGGTTTTCTTCTCCTGCCAGTTATTCCGACTTTAAAACTTTTTACATTTCATGTCAAGATCTAGCTTATCTCATCCAAAACTTCTGGAGTTTTGAACTAATCTAAGGCATAAAAACTGAAAAAATTGGATTTAAAAATATTCCAGATGAAAGGTATGTTCCAGAGCAATCTTATGCATGTCTACTCAGAAGTACATCTCACTGAATTTATTGAGGCTTTCTCCCAAGTAAGCATGTATGGGATAGGAGCCTCAGAGTGGCAAATTATGCACTCTTATTCTGAGGCACATCTGTCTACAATGTGACTTTACTCCCATGCATATCTGCATAGAATACAGGTAGATTATCACTTATTAGGACATCTGAAATCCAGACATTTTTGTTCAAGACTTTTTTAAACACTTTCTTTTTTTTCCAGTTTTAAAATTTTATTTATATCTACAGTTTGGGGTTAGGAAAGAAAAATACATAGGGTTAAGGGTACATAGGATAATACATTAGGTATCCGTCAGTTATCAGCAAATTCATTTTCTGGGCTACACATCTGGTTACCATATCTTCTTTAAAAAAAACCAAATATAAGTTTTCATTTTTCTAATCAGTTAATCTTTAAAATAAGCATTCCTTTTATCTTCATATTACTAGTTCATCTAACTGTCCATCTAACCACACATAAAATGTTTTCCATATACAGGGTGTCCACAAAGTCTCTTTATAATTGCAAAAAAATCACGAAAAATGCAAATGATGAGATGTGTTAATGATATCACACCCCTGAATTTCTTTCTGTGGGGCAACATTAAAGACATCATGTACAGAACAAAGACATGGGACATTACTGGCCGTTGCCACCATTGATAAGACTATGCCAAAGCAAACATGGCAGGAAATTGATTATTTTGAAGGCCTCCTCAAAATAATGTTTGTTCCCTCACCTCAAGATTGCATTATGGCTACATCAGCACTGAAAAGTTCATTGGGATTGGGCCCTCACCGTAAGCGAGGGCATCAATTCCAAGGATTAAGCTACGATCATCTTTGAGTGTGAAAAGCTTTAACAAAAGCATATATAAGAGGAAATGAAATCTATGAGCAATCACTTCATTTTCCACCACTGTACCACCCCCTCTAAGCTATACCAAAAAACATGTATCCATGTTATGCATGAAAGAAAGATGTCACCCTCCAAGATGAACCCACAGCAAATTGGGAGAAAGAGGAATTGGAAGCAGTGGCAGTGTACCCCACTGCTGGGTTGGTGGTGCCCCAACTCACTCTGCTTTAGGAATCTGTGTTGAACACCTTCAACCTTAGTCAACCAAGCCCTTGGGTGCACAGACTAAGGCTGAGGAGCGTGGTTGGACCTGCTGCATTCCCAACAGCATGAAGAGCCTACATATGGCAAGTCTGGTCCAAGGTCTGGCTCCTAAGACCACCAAATACTGCCCCTCCTTATCTGGTGATGTGCCAGCCTCTGGCTCCTCCCACTTCCTAGTCTACAAGGAAATAGAAGAGGAAGTGTGGAGGACACGGGAGTAGCAAGCAAGTGCCATCCTTCACACTTATTCTTCATCCTCCTCTTCTTTTTCCAGTTGAGAGAATTGCAGGGGGGGGAGAAGCAATAGTGGGGATGAGTACCATTCATTTCAACAGCACGTCTACTGCCATAACATAGGTGCCATTCTGTTTGAACAGACTTTACATGACAGATTCAAAGATGTTAGCTGCTTGTTTCTTCTTGCTCCACCTGGACAATTTTATCTTCTGTTGTCTTTATTGGTGCTTTCATTTGATAGGTTATTGAATATAGAGTTTTAAAATAAGGACTTGGTTCAGTAACTGGCTTCTGTGGTATCTACTGATAGAAGTATCTCCATCTACAGAATACAAAGTTGCAATTCCTGTAACTAACTAAATAGAAGAGTACTGTAGAGCGATACCACTGTTAAATGCACTCCTATGCAAGAATATTCTCTGCAAGCAGAAAACAAGCAGAACCAGGAGCTGGCTAGGCTAATACCTTTCTCCCTGAAAATTGTTTTTCTTGTACGGAGGTTCGTTTTTATAAGAGGGCGATTTCAGAAAGAGCACCCCTGATCTACACTTCTACCATTACATTCTGCTGTATGAGCAGATCAGGCAAGTGGTCTCCGAAGCGAAACATAAGAAGGACTTGAAATTATTCTGATTGAAATTGATCCGCTCACTGTTCAAGGCCCAAATTGAAGAGGGTACTGCCATTGCACATGGGGGTGTATCATTTGCACAAAGGCAAATTCTTGCAGAGGACAAGAAGCTTATTAAAGAGTGCTTAGACAAACTGGAGGATAACCCCAGATGTAATAATATGATATTTAGAGGCTTTCCAAAGGGTTGTGAACATGGGGATATTGCAAAATTTCTATCTGAAGGGATCTGTCAAATTTTGGATGTTGAGGCCATTAACAGCCTTAAAGAAAATATGTACTGTATGTTGTTGTTGTTGTTCAGTCACTAAGTCGTGTCCAACTCTTCACGACGCCATGGACCACAGCACGCCAGGCCTCCCTGTCCTCCTCTAGCTTCCGGAGTTCGCCCAATTTCATGTTCATTGCTTCAGTGACACTATCTAACCATCTCATCCTCTGCCGCCCCCTCCTCCTTTTGCCTTCAATCTTTCCCAGCATGAGGGACTTTTCTAAAGGCTACTTCTTCTCATGAAGTGGCTAAACTCTTTCAGCTTCAGGATTTGTCCTTCCAGGGAGCAATCAGGCTTGACTTCCTGGAGGATTGACCGATTGGATCTCCTTGCAGTCCAGGGGGCTCTCAAGAGTCTTCTCCAACACCATAATTCAAAAGCATTTATTCTTCGGCGCTCCACCTTCCTTATGGTCCAGCTCTCACAGCCATACATGACTACTGGGAAAACCATATAATAGCTTTGACTATGTGAACCTTTGTTGGCAGGGTGATGTCTTGGCTTTTTATGTACTGTATAAGGGCAAACAAATCAGCAGCATCTGATAAACCAAGGCGCTACCAAAGATATACCATCTTGCAGGATCTTGCTGCAGGCACATTGAGAAAACATCAGAAGCAAGCAAGAAAATATGAGAGCTGGTGCTCCTTCTCACCAGAAGTTTCCTACTAAGCCAGTGGTGAGCAAAGATAAAACAACATGGGAAGCTATTACAATGGAGGAGAGTTTGCTGGATTAATTTACCTTGCCACAAAGGATATTCATCTTCACCTGCTTCAGCTTGTCTCCTTGGGAAAGGGTGAAATATTGCAAGATGAAAACCTTATAACAAATATAAGAGAATTCTCAGAGAATTCTCTGAATTCTTTCTGCCTCTGTTTTGGTGTTCATAGGCATCAAAACCTGGCCTTAGGTTGGTTTATTTTTTTCCCTCCAAATGCAAAGATTTTCTGAATGAAATTATTAAATATTTTAAAAATAATTTAATAACATTCTTTTATTTAAAAACCACAATTTCTAGTTGATCTGTTTACATCCAATTACCTTGGATTTGAATTTAAAGGAAAAGACAAGAGATCCACAGAATCATTTCTTGTCATACTGTATGTATGTCACAGGTCTTCAATACATCCATTGGTTTAAAAACACTGTATTCAGATGTGCTCCGATGATGAATTTGGTGGGGGAAAACACAAAACCTGTTGGTTTGTTTTTCTGTTACTTAACATGGCATGCTTAACACGTGATTCTGCTGTCACAAAAGTGAACTGAGCCTAGGTGGACAGCACAATAACCAGAGCACGATGCTCTGGAAGGCACCAGCATCATATTGCCAGTCAAAGAGGAACAATGCACTGCCTCGCCAGTGAAGATGGTGACAGCACCTTCCCTCTAACACATTCTACGATACACTGCATTAAGGACACATGATAAAAATCAACAGTATATTGAATTGCATGGAAGACCAGGCAGTCCCAGCTGCTCTCAATTTGCAGGAAGCACTTTCAGAAGATGATGACAGCCATCTAAGAGCCATTACTTCATTTCTTCCACAACAGCATATTCCCCCCTTCTTCCACATATCCTCTACGGGGGGGGGGGAATCCACTCCCCGAGGGAGAGCAAAACAGCTGCAACCAAGAGGAAGGAAACGGATAAGAACCATCCTGAATTGGCTATGCTATGTATCCTTACATTATCTGACACAACCTGTTTTACAAAAGGAGAAGAAAGCATTGCATTCAGGCAAACTTAATATGAAGGAGAGAAACATTGCAGATAGCATCGCCCCATTTCCAGTTTTCCTTGTTAACTCTCTCTCTCCCCCACCCCGCAAAGCAATTCCAAATTCTCCTGCATTTATTCCCAAAGATGCATTAGGTCTAAATGCAAACATTCTGGCGATGCATTTAGCCGTTCAGGGTTGATATGAGTGCACAGATCAACCACTTGCTGACTTTTTAATGCTGCTCTCACTTCAGCCAGAGATTTATTATTGCAGAGATATTTACTAGATTTCTGCTTCTTGCTTGGGAGCGAACCTCACTGGATGCTGGAACAAACAAGTTCCATTCAAATCCACACTGTGCAGATCTTCGTTGCTGCTACGTTCAGCCCAAATAGCGGCCGGAATAGTAACTGGGGGGTGGGGAGCTGATTCCCTGCAAATTCATAGCAATTGCAAAGCTTCCCTGCGCGCTCTATTATAGTCGTTTGCACACGCCTCTCTCTCCCGTTTGTTGTTTTCGAAGGGGCTCTCAGAAACGTCCAAGGACACTTGTGTGTGTGGCAATATTACTTGCCGCCACTTTCACACTACGATGAATTCAACCACTCTTTCAAAAGGCTGCAATTTTTTGTATGCTACCAAGAAAGCACACAGGGCTTCTATAGGTGCAATCCTATGCATACTGCTCATCTGGGAGTAAGCCTCTTAAACACAGCAGGGCTTACGCCGGAGCAAGCCCACACAGGGGCAGGTAGTCAGGCAGCAATTCTAGGTAATGCACTTACCTGGGAGTAAGCCTCTTAAACATCAGGGCTTACTTCTTGTGCAGTAAGTGTGCACAAGACCAGGTTGCTAGATTGCAATCCAGTGCATGTACTTCCCTAGGAGCAAACGGCTTGGAACACAACAGGCGGGGTGGGGGTGGGGGGCTTGCATACCATCAGAACTAACTGGGATCGCACAAAAGAAAAAAAGAGGAAACCTTCCCCCCCCCACCCTACCTGATCTCTTTGATGCTCTCAAGTTTGCACATGATTTCCTGCTCATCAGCCATGCTTTTTCCACTCTCGATTTAAATCTCCCGTGGAAATGGACCAGAGAATACCAAAAAGCGGGAGGGAAAAATCCTATACAATACAGACAATGTAGCCACCCCCGCCAGGCTCCGGGGCGCAAAGACTGCGGAGGAGCGAGCGAGACCTCTCGGGAGTTCGAGTTCAGAGCTTCATAAGGAGCCGAGCTCACGCCGGCTGCAAGGACTACAGGCCCCACAATGCAACGCGCGAGGCTCGCTCGCTTTCTTCCGGCAACCGTCCTTTGCGTTTGTCACTGCTAATTATGTCAAAGGTGGTTAAGAGTGCAGAGGAACGAGGTGCGGCGCCCCGGGGGCGATTTTATTTATCTGTGCAGTCCTGGGATCTACATATGTATTTGCACTTATGCCAAAATAGATTTAACAAAATTGTTCATGTGTATGTATGTATATTGGAGCGGGGAAAGAAAAACTAGACTGGTGTTTGCATCAAAAAGGCTGCAAAATTAATAATTTTATATATATTCAAAAAAAGATGGGCATTGAGAAGCAATTTCAAGCGACCTCGCTCCAAATCGCGTTGCAGATTTGCATAGTGCCGTTCTTGTTGCTGCAGGAATTTGTGTCGTTTGATCTGGGCTGATAAGACATTGGTCTTACTATGTACGGTAATAAGGTTAAGGATCGGATGGGGGGGGGGGAGAAAAAACGGCAATAATATTCATTGCAATAATGTCCACCAAGCTCAGTTTCTGGGTGTCAGGGATGCTCTTGGGTTTGAAAGAGGGGTCTTCATGACCTGGAGTTGCTTTCATGGATTTGATCCTGAGACCAGTGTAAGGCGTCTGCTGTACCACTGAGTGGCAGCTCCTCCCCAGAAGTTGACTGCCGCTGCTAAACTCTCCATGGCAAACATTCTTTATTAACCAACAGAGTTCATAGGTAGATACAGCATGCAAGACTCAAAATTCAAGTGGAAAGTGTTGGGACTGAGCCTTGGTGCCCAATTGTCAATCTCTCTCAATCCTGTTGGCAGTGAGTGGGCTTCTTAGGATGGTGTAGTGGTTGTGGTGTTGGCCTTAGATCCAGGCTCAAACCCTCACTCAGGGTGCAATCCCAATACAAGCTGTGCTGAAACTGGCAGGCTGGCACTGTGTCCAGCACAGCCTGGGAGCAGGCTGGAGCCTCCATGTGGCAAGGGAACGCCTGCACCTTTACCCCGTGTAGGTGCCAGTCACCCCAATGTAGCAGGCACAGAGCCGAGGACGCCGTGCAGCTCAAATTGGGGCTGTGCGGCCTGGGGGCAGGAGCTTGGATATGGCCTAACTGCTGCATCCCAGCTCCACCCTGCTCCCTGGGCCAGCAAACCTCATGGCTTGCTCACCCCCCACCCAGAAACGCCCTCCCTCACGCTGCCAGAATTGCTCCTGCACCAGCCAAGCTCAGCTGGCACAGGAGTGGTGTGGCTCCAGCTTCTGCCGGCGCTGCGGGGCTGACGCTGCTGCGAGCTTCCTGAACAGCGCCCTCGCGCCATGCTGCGTGCTGAGGGCTGACACAAGCAGCTTATGTTGTCCCAAGAGTGCTCCTTGGATTGTGCCCTCTGTCATAAAGCTTTCTGGGTGACTTTGGCTAGTCACTCTCTCTCTCTCAGCCTCACCTAACTCACAGGATTGCTGGGAAGACAAAAGCAGGGGAGGAACCGCATACACCACCTGAACTCCTTGGAGGAAGGGCAGCATACAGATGTCAAAAATACAGTCCTTCCCTTGGAAAGGACCCTTTCATCAGGAAGAGCTGGTTGGATGCGGATCATAGCAGCTGAGTTGTGTGCAGGGCTAACCCCAGACCTCCTGGCACCTGAGGTGGCATGCCAAGTGCTGCCCCCCCAAGCCTGGTTAAGTGCCAGCTTCAGCTACTGGGACTGGAGCAGGAAGAAAGGGTCAGGACACAGGAGGAAGATGGTGGAAAGGAGTGGGCAAGGGTACACTTCACCCCCCTCTTCCTTTCCCAATCCAGGGAGTGTGAGGAGCCGTGAGGGCCAGTGGACAGAGGTGGGTCCCCTCCCTGCCTCCCTTCCTTATTTCACGGAAGCACCAGCTCTGCACAGGTCATCGATTCATCTGGCCTAGTATTGTCTACAGCAGTGGCTCTTAACCTGAGTTCGATCAAACCCCAGGGGTTCGGTGAGTCAGTCTCAGGGGTTCGGCGGAGGTGTGTGTCCATTCCGTTCGCCAGGGTTGCCAGGTGCATTAATATACTTTTGGCATTCACACAATACTTTTATGGCATTTTCAGTGTTTCACCATAAGAAACTGAAGGCTATTCTAAAAGGCTAAACTGAACCGGCAGGCGCGCAGCGTCTCCTCTCCTGGCCGCCGCTCGGGTGAAAGTGGTGTCACCAAATTGTACCGTACCCTCTTATTGCTAAGAAAGCCCTTGAGATACTCATACCGTTTGTTACAACGTATTTTTGCGAGCAATCCTTTTTGAGGATGGTAGACATAAAAATGAAGAAAAGGAACAGACTTTGTTGCAAAAATGATATGGGAGTGGCACTTGCCAAGGTGAAGCTGCGCATTTCTGAACTGGTCTCTAAAAGGCAACAGCAAAAGTCGCATTGATTTCCAGTAAATAATCATTGAGTTATGTTTTTGTTTTTGTGTGACATTAATGTTTTGTTGGTTTTGTTCTTTGAACACAGTGATTTTATGTGCAACTGATGCATGGTTCATTTTGTGCACTAATAAAATATATATCTCTATGTTTTGAATTTGAAAAGGACACTTTATTTTTCCAACTATGAAGGGTTTGGTGAATGCACATATGAAACTTGTGGGGTTCAGTACCTCCAACAAGGTCAAGAACCACTGGTCTACAGTGACTAGAGTAGCTGTCCAGTTTCAGGCAGGAATTTTTCTCTGCCCTAGTTGGAAAAGCTGAGCCCTTCTAGATGCAAAGCAAGTGCTCTACCATTGAGCCACAGCCTTAAAATCAAGAGTCCACCTACCCAGCAATTCCTTGCAGTGTGTTAATAAGGCACATTTCCCAAAGCAGCCTGAGAATACTCTCCAATACTTTTTTGCACAGTTCATAATTTATCTACAGCACTCACTAGGGCAGTGGTGGTGAACCTTTGGGGCTCAGTGGGTCAAAACTTCGGAAAGTGCTTAACTTGGTTGTGCTTGTGTCAAACCCCCCCCCCCCAAACAAAAGAGAAATAATTCTTTATATGTATTTATTTAAAAAAAAATACAATACAATGACGTATTGTACTATGTATTATATAAAGAAGCATCGAATAATTCCATAATTCCAAAAATGAAAAAAAAAATGAGTAAAACAAACTCAGGCGTGAGTTTTGTCAGGCGTTGGTGAATGCTGGTGTGTCTCCCCCAAACGTTGTGGCATGTCACTTTTGACATGCGTGTCATAGGTTCGCCATCACTGCACTAGGGCCAGCTCATCCATGAGGTCAACTGAAGTGGTTGCCTCAGACAGCAGATTGGTGGTGAGTTCCTATCTCTGTCCACCTACTTGCCTCCACTGCTTCTCCTACCTGGATTGAGAAAGGAAGGGGGAAAGAGAGGAGCAGGAAATGTGAAGGAGAGGAGAGTGCTGAGCTAGCACATTGGGGGGTGGGAGGAGCACAGGCTGGCACATCATTGGCATTTGACATGAAAACGCAGCACTTAGGAGGACGATTTGGGGCTGGGGCTGGAACTCACTACACAACAGTGTGATGATGGCCACTGGCTTGAATGTTTTTAAAAGGTAGCACCGAAGAATAGATGCTTTTGACTTATGGTGTTGGAGAAGACTCTTGAGAGTCTCCTGGACTGCAAGGAGATCCAGTCGGTCAATCCTCCAGGAAGTCAAGCCTGATTGCTCCCTGAAAGGACAAATCCTGAAGCTGAAGCTCAAGTACTTTGGCCACCTCATGAGAAGAGAGGACTCTTTAGAAAAGACTCTCATGCTGGGAAAGATTGAAGGCAAAAGGAGGAGGGGGCGGCAGAGGATGAGATGGTTAGATAGTGTCACTAAAGTGATGAACATGAAATTGGGCGAACTCCGGAAGCTAGTGGAGGACAGGGAGGCCTGGCGCGCTGTGGTCCATGGGGTCGCGAAGAGTCGGACACAACTTAGCAACTGAACAACAACAGCTAGACTGTGTGGAAGATGAATTCGGATCTGTCAATGACTACAAACCATGATGGCTGTATGGAACATCCATGTTCTGCAACAGTTTTCCACCCAAACCAACTGCTGGGGAGCAACAGTGGAAGGGAGCATCTTGCTGGTGTCTTTTTACACTTTGCTAGCACTCAGACTAACAGCATTTGATTGGCCAAGAAAGGAAATAGGATGGGCTTCTAGTCAAATTGTCAGCCCAATTCTAAGTAAGGCCAACATAGTAAGGGCTGTATCCTAAAGCCCATTAGGAGGCAGCAACATCAAAGTGCAGGCCAAGGGGAGGTTTTCCCCTTACACCCGCATAAGCCCCAGTCACCCTAGCTGATAATCTATTAGACAAATGGTAGCAGTTCGAAAGCATGTAAAAATTTGAGTAGATAAATAGATATCACTTCGGTGGGAGGTAATGGCGTTCCGTGCGCCTTGGCGTATAGTCATGCTGGCCACATGACCACGGAAACCTGTCCTCGGACAAACACCGGCTCTTTGGCTTAGAAATGGAGATGAGCACCACCCCTTACAGTTGGTCACGACTAGACCATTGAGTCATGGGGAATTTTTAATTAAGCTGTGGAACTTTACCTTTGCCTTTTTAATTAAGCTGTGGAACTCCTTGCCACAGGATGTGGTGATGGCATCTTCCCTAGATGCCTTTAAAAGGGGACTGGACAGATTTCTGGAGGAAAAGTCCATTGTGGGCTGTAGGCCATGATGGGTTGTGCAACCTCCTTACATTAGTAGTAGGCTACTTCAGAATGCCAGGTGGAAGGGAGTGGCAACAGGATGCAAGCATCTTGTTGTCTACTGGGCTCCCTGAGGCACCTGGTGGGCCACTGTGTGATATAGGAAGCTGGCCTTTGGCCTGATCCAGCAGGGCTCTTCTTATGTTCTAATGAAGTCCTCTGAGGCCTCCCAGCTGTGGATTTCATTATCCATGGAATTTGATATCTGTAGATATCTGGAATAGATCCTTCATGGGTACTGATAGCCCACAGTATTGTTTCCTCCCCTTCAATCCACATCTTTCTGCCCAGATGCACCTTCAGCTCACTGATCCCAAATGCCACCAGGCTCTAGCTTCTACCAAAGGGAAGTCTTCAATTGTTATTCCAGCCGGGCAGCTCGAGCCACAAGCCAGGGGTTGGTTTTGGATATCAGAGGAAGGAATACACTCAGTTCAGAGTCAGGATGCAAAGGCATTTTATTTCTCCTAAGTCTAGAACAAAACTAATATCTTCAAGCAAAGCAAAACTTACAAAGTGTTATCAAGTGGCTTGGAGTGACACTGCAGCATACTGGCACCTAGTTCTGGGTTACAATCCTTTTTTTCTTACATCTTCCTGCCCACTCACCTCCACTGCTCCTCCTCCTCCTCCCAATCCTAACTGCAATATTCTATACTAGCCCACCACTCCCCTTCACACTTACTCTCTGCTCTGTCCCTACCCCCGCCTTCCTCTCCAATCTATTGAGTAGGAGGAGCAGAGCCTGGCACATGACCAGGCAAGATACAGCCAAAAAGGTTAGATTAACTGGAGTCGGCATCCCTGTTGAATTGATAGGAATTGAGTGAAGCCAGGGGGCGGGCATAGTGGCCATGTTTGTGTGCCCCAAACAATCTTTATTCCAAGCATTTCAGATTGCTTTTCGCGTGATGTTTAGCACTTAATAATTTACTCCTGAAATAAAAACTTACCAAAATAAAAACGTGTGATCGTGTAGAAACATCATTGGTAACCATATTATGATTTAATATGCACTTACAAGGTTTAATTCCGCATAATTATATTACTGAACACACCGGACGAAATGCTACTTGCTGTCTATTTAAACTCGGATTACACTGTTTTGACAGACTTATTTTTTGAAATCTACACAACCAAAAATAAAGTGTGAACGGGAAGGAAAGAAAAAAAGGGGAGGGTGGGCGAAAATTAGATAAATATGTAGGAAAATTACATTAAAATCTCTTCATAACACAGGTAGTTGTCAATATGAGAGTAATTCTTTTTTACTTCTAGGCTATTAAGAGTATTTTTTTAAACTTCTACACTCACCCCCCCCCATAAAACAAATTCTGTTAATGTTCAGAATTTCAAAAATATTACAGTAGAAAATGGAAGGCGGGAAAAAACGTGTAAACGGGAAGGGGGGAAAAAGGAGGGGGGAAATATTACATACCGATGTAATGTGAATACATGAACCTTTCTGTGGAAATTAAATCCCATTTTTCGTAAAGCGATTTGCACACCCGTATGCAGAACACGCAGGCATGATTTTAAAAGTTGATATTAACTTTTACACACGTGCAGGAAGATTTTTATTCGTGAATTCGCGGCAATCCTCATTGGCGGGAAAGATCTGAGTCAGCCATATTTGTGTGCCCCGGAAGCTTCAAGAAAATCACAACATGCCGACTCCAGTCAATCTAACCTTTTTGGATACAGCATTTGACACACGGCCTCGGGTGCCAGCAGGCCTTGGACTGGTCCTGGGACAGGGCATGTGGGCATGCGTATGGAAGCATTCAGGCATATAATCCACTGCCCAGATGTGGTGCAGTCCAGCACAGCTGTGATCTTCTGCCTCTGTTGGTCAGCCTCACTTGCAGAGGCTGATGTCACATCAATTTAACAAGGCTGCCAAAAGAGTAATATTTTCACCATCTTTACATTTCCTCTACACGGTTAAAAGGTTCTAGTTATTTTTATGATATTTGAAAGATTTTTTAAACTGGTGTTTTTTGGTTTTCTTCTGAAGTGAAAAATTAACTTGAAAGGTGACAAATGGCATGATTGTTACGTTTTCTATAATAATGAGATACACTGAAGCCCCAATCCCATTTCACGCCAACGTTCCTGGGGTGAGCATCCATTTTAGGGTATCTGTTCCTAACATAGTTATTTCCTTCCTCCAGAACTTGGGGTAGCCCAAAAAATGTTCTCCCCCATTTTCTCCTTTAGAGACCCTGTCTGTAGGACAGCATGGCCAAAAGTCACCCTGTAGGTTTCATGGCTAAGGAAAGGATTTGAACCTGCCTTCTCCCAACCTTCTCACACATTTTTTTCTGCTTGCTAATAACTTCCTGCTACTATTGCACATTTGGGGTGGGCCAGTGGTGTCATTCAAATGATTTAGGAACAGGAACTCACTTTTGATTGGCACTTGTCGGGAACCCGGAACCAGCCATGGAGCCCGTTAGGATCTGGAACGCCCATTCTGGTCTGTTCCCCCTGAATGACATCACTGGGGTGGACGTTGGCATGTCTTTTAAGGCACAATCCTATGTTGGATGTAGCGCCGATGCAGCCTTACCATTTATTTGTACAACGGCATAATAATATTGGCTGTTTTTTCTCATTCCCCTTTTTAATGATTCTGTGCATGGAATTGGCCTTCTTCACTGCCACCGCACACTAGGTCAACACTTTCATTGAGCTATTCACCAGCACCCCAAGATCTCTCTTCTGATCCATGATAGAAAGCTAAGAACTCATTAGTATTCAAACTATGAACCCAGTGGTATTCAAACTGTGAGTCAGGACCCACCTGGTGGGTCACAACCTGATAACAGGTGGGTCACAGAAAGCTGGGAGCAGCCATCTTGGAAACTGCAGACCTTACTTTTGTTATATTCCTTTTGTGAGTGTTAACAGTTTGAATTTTCAAGTGAGGGTTTTTTTTAATTTTGTTTTTAATTCAGTGCTTTTACATTCTGGTTTCTGTCAGGGATGTTTCACGGTTGTGCAATTGCTGCAGTCCAAGAATGCCCATTTGCATTTCAGGAGTGTCATTTTATTATGCTACAATGACAGCACTTCCTGCTTGATGATGTCAATTCCTGACGCAACGTCACTCCGAGGTTAATGACATCATTTCCGGCAGGTCCCAACCAGTGGACGCCCCAGGTCGCCAACAAGTGGCGTAACTAGAGTTTGCATCACCTGGTGTGGTAGGTCAGCTTTATTTTGATAGAATAAAGATATGACACTCCGGATTTTTACATTGAATTCCTTGTGAAATTCCATAGCCAAATATAATATGATGGTGTTATTAATAAAACCTCAATTTTTAAAAAATTGCAATTATTACATTAAAAGTTTTAATTTTTGTTTTTTAGTTTTTGGCCATTATCTTTGATAGAATGAAGATATTACACTCCGTTTTTTTCCATTGAATTCCGGGTGAAATTCCACATCTAATGGTATATAGCATGATGATATTATCTTTTAAAACCGTGATTTTAGCCATTTTGGTCCTTGGTGGTGTCATCCCTTCCTGTGCACGTCACCTGGTGCGGTCCACATCCCCTGCACCCCCCCTAGCGACACCACTGCCTGTAATATACTGACTTATTGCCATCAGGCTGCTTGCAATTAAAACAATATAAAGCACATAGAGAATAGAAACTGAGGCTGAAATAAGAGATTACATTTGATTAGCAGTTGTTTATTGGTGCATCATCTGGTTTGGTACGAGATGTTCTATTAGTGTAGAAACATAAAATCTTATTCGGTAAAACACTCTTGGTAAAGTACTAAACTGATGGGAGAGCTCAACAAAGCACATCCACCGACTGGAAATTGACAGCACAATCCTACAGTGTGCGCAGTGCCGGCACAGTGGGATTGAGCTGGCGCTGCGCGCTTAGCGCTGACATGGGGCACCAATCGGCTGCCCCGCATCCAGCGCCAGCTTTAGGAGCAGTGGGGCCCAATGCAAGGCATTCCTGTGGGCCCCCCACTCACCAAGAACAAAGCATGACATCTGGAAATGGTTGGTGGCATGATGACATCACTGCCAACTGCTTCCAAGGAGTCCAGTTTTGGCCATTCAAAGGCAAGGTCAGGTGGGAGGGCCCAAAGTAAAGCTGCTCTACTAGCCCCACTAACTTACAGCCCATGGAGATCCCGATTGCAGCAGCAGGCAATATGCTCACTGTGCTGGTGTGGGGGCCCCCAAAGTGTGGGGCCCAATCTGATGACATTGGTCACATTGGCTTAAGGCTGGCCCTTTCCGCATTGGCGCTAAGGCCACAGGGTCGGCGCTGCGGGCAGTGCCGGCCCTGTAGCGCCTGCGCAGCGCCTCCCTTGCTTCGGCTGAAGCCAGGCAGCGCAAGGGAGGCACCATGACAGCGCACCCTGGGGATTGGCAGGAGGAGAGCAGAATGTGGGTGGGACATGGGCGGGCCTCGGATTTGGCCATAAGGCTGAATCCTAGGCCCATCAGAGAGGCTGCGCAGCCCCAATTCAGACCATGCAGTCTCCTCAGATCTGCGTCCACTCTTTAGCGGGTGCAGATCCGAGGAGCGCATAGGGGAGGCTGGAGCCCCTCCTACGATAAGGGAACGAACATTCCCTTGCCACGGGGAGGCGCCAGCCTCCCCAACCCAGTGCTGGATATGGCCTTGGGCAGCCGGCCTTGCCATTCCGGTGCTGGGTAGTATTGCTCCCTCAGTTAGAGTCTCTGTCAACTGCCACCGCTGACTGACAGCTGCTGCATCATGGAAAGTTCATGCACACGGAAGGTTGTTTCTCTCCTTTAATTCCTGCAGGTGATGTTGCCTTATTTCTAATACCCTTTAGAGCCATTCATCGTTGCTGAAGCAAAGCACCTCTGCTGCAAATAGCTCTGAAGGGGAGGGAGAGGGGCCACTTTACACAGGAGTTCAGCAGCCTGAAAAACTTAGCAGTTTTCCCTCTCTAGGAATGCCTTTGTGCCTATGCAAGAAAGTCCTTTTGGGTCCTTGTGCTGAGCCGGCTGAAGTCCGGTGTGCTTTGAAGGGAAAGAGAGGATGGGGACTTGAGAAAACCAGTCCTCTCTCCCTGCATGGCTCTCAAGGCGCAATTCTAACAAATTTTCCAGCACCTGGATCAGGGCAATGCAGCTTCAAGGTAAGGAAACAAACATGCCCTTACTTTGAGGAGGCCCCCATGATTACTATTCCACTGACTCTTGGAGGCTAAGTTGCAAATATGCTATACCTAAGACCAGATCTGTGGCATGATGAACACACTGTTAAATGTCCTTGGGAAACCATGATTTATAGTCAACTAAAAACCCAATCAGGGCTATCCCATCCATGAGGCCAACTGAACTGGTCGTCCTGGCAACTGATTGATGGAGGGCACCCATCTCTGTCCTCTTTGCCTGCACTGTTCCTCCTTTCCTACCACCCTGGATTGATGGGGACAGAGAGAAAGAGGAAATGTGGAGAGGAAAGAGCCTGAGCTAGAACACTGGAGAGTGGGAGGAGCAGAGGCTGGCGAAGCATCAGGTTGGGGGGGGGGCAGCAGTTATCTACATATATCTTTAACCAAAGGAGCCTCAACAGGTTGCAATCCTATACACACTTTCCTAATACCAAGGTTTGGGACAAGGACCCCTTGAAAATTGAGCCTTCGAGCCTGCCCCTGGGTACATGGACAGCAAGCAGGGAAGATCACTCAGGCAGTTTCAATTACCCTCATGCAAGGACAGGCATCCCTTTGTGTCCCTGTGGCATCTTGGATCGCATACAATTCTTGCTGTGAGGGAAAGTCCAGGATGCCCTCTTTAGTTTTAGGACAGCCATTAAAATTGGGCCAGTGTCTGTCTGGTGGATGCCAGTTCCTTTGATGTGTGAGTAGAGGAACTGATTGCATGGAGGGGGTGATGGAAGTTAAGCAGCCCTGGACCAGTAAATCTCTGGTTGCTAAGACACTGAGTGAGCAAGAGCTAAGAAGATGATGGGAAAGAATGATGAGTTGCATCCTAGAGTGCTAAAGGTACTTGCAGATGTACTTGCAGAGCCTCTGTCAATCATTTTTGAGAAATCCTGGGGGACAGGGGAGGTGCCTCTAGACTGGAAGCGGGCTAATGTGGGCTTCCCAATCTTCAGAAAGGGGAAGGAAGACCCGGAAATTACAGGCCTGTCAGTCTAACTTCAATACCGGGGAAGATATTGGAACAAATGATAAAACATACAATCTGCACACATCTAGACAACAACTTCGTGATTAACAGAACTCTACATGGATTTGTTAAATCTTGCCAGACAAATCTCATCTCCTTTTTGATCGGGTGACTAGCTTATTAGATGGTGGGAATGCTGTGGACGTGATTTATCTTGTTTTCAGTAAAGCATTTGACAAGGTTCCACATGACCTCTTAATCAGCAAGCTGGAAAAATATGGGCTAAATGAAATCATTGTTAGGTGGATCCACCATTGGTTGGATAACCGTACACAAAGAGTGATTGTCAATGGCTTTGTTCGACCTGGAAGAGAGTTTCAAGTGGCGTGCCCCAGGGCTCTGTCTTGGCCTAGGTTCTCTTTAACATCTTCATCAATCACTTGGATGAAGGGGACCTCATCAAATTTGCGGATGACACTAAACTGGGAGGAGTAGCAAACACTACAGAAGACAGTAAAAGCCTTCAGGAAGACCTTGACAATGGGCTGAAATGAATAAGATGAAGTTCAACAGGGAAAAATGCAAGGTTCTACACTTGGGCAAAAATAACCCAAGACGCAGGTATAGAATGGGGGAAACCTGGCTTGGCAGCCCAACACATGAGAGGAATCTTGGAGTTGCTGTGGATCACAAGATGAACATGAGTCAGCAATGTGATAGAGCTGCAAAGAAGGCTAATGCAATTTTAGCCTGCATTAATAGAACCATAGCGTCCAAATCACAAGAAGTTGTGGTTCCGTTTTACTCCGTATTGGTGTGACCTCACCTGGAGTACTGTGTTCAATTCTGGGCACCTCAGTTCAAGAAAGATGCAGGTTCAGAGAAGAGCAACGAAGATGATCAGGGGGCAGGAAAACAAGTCCTATGAGGAAAAGTTGAGGGAACTGGGTATGTTTGAGAAGACTG
Source organism: Lerista edwardsae (assembly GCA_029204185.1). Taxonomy (NCBI): domain Eukaryota; kingdom Metazoa; phylum Chordata; class Lepidosauria; order Squamata; family Scincidae; genus Lerista; species Lerista edwardsae. The sequence goes on along the minus strand of JAJKFI010000240.1, from coordinate 213,797 downwards.
AGAGGGGATATGATAGCACTCTTCAAATATCTGAAGGGCTGCCATAAGGAAGAAGAGACGAATCTGTTCTCATCTGCCTCTGACAGTAGAACTAGGGCCAATGGGTAGAGAGGAGATCCCAGCTGGACATCAGAAAGAATTTCTTGACGATAAGGGCAGTTCGACAGTGAACTAGTCTGCCAAGGGAGGTGGTGGATTCTCCCTCACTGGAGACCTTCAAGCAGAGGCTTGACAGGCACCTGCTGGAGCTGCTCTAGGAGGATTTCCTGCTACAGGCAGGGGGTTGGACTAGATTACCTTGTAGGTCCCTTCCAACTCTATGATTCTATGAAGAAGAAGGGGAAATGATAGCATAGCGAATGCACAAGCCTTGAGCAATGTGATGCCCTTGACCGGCTTTGCTATAATAATAATAATAATAATAATAATAATAATAATAATAATAATAAT
>JAJKFI010000240.1:159322-213337 GCA_029204185.1 Lerista edwardsae | reverse complement strand
TAATAATAATAATAATAATAATAATAATAATAATAATAATAATAATATTCCTAAGGTGACATTTGTAAGCTGGATTTACTATTATTTTCAGCACTGGTTTTTGTCAGCTTCCCACATATCATTAGTGACTGGAAAGTGACTCAGGCTCCAATCCAAGGCACACGTCAGCTGGCAACCATTAAAACAAATCAGCACAGTCCCATTGACTCCCCATGGGATGAATCTCACCAAAAAGGCTTGTATAGCTCACCAAATGGATAATCCAGAGGGGTCCTGCGAGGGTGATGGGACCTGCAAGAGTAACTTTAACTTCCTTGCTTCACTAGGCAGAAAAATAAGAAAGAAAGAAAAAGGTTTAAGGTAGCCTAAATTGCTTCTGGTTTGTTATGACTGAGGGGCAGACTCCCGTTTTCAGTGAACAGTATACAGGTACTTGAAAGCAAGGGAGGAGTCAGCTCCATGCAGTGGCTTCCAGGGTGTGAGTTTGGGATGCTTGGTTTTGTATGGCACCTCAACAAGCTGCGTGAGCTCCCACCACCACCACTGGAGCCATTCCAGGTGGCAAGAGCAATGTGGAGAAGATACCTCTGCATTGCTCTCACCACCCAGAATGGCTCTGACAGCAAGAGAGAGGGATAGCTTATACAGTGTGTTGAGGCGCCCTGCAAAACCTAGTGTCCCACCCCCCTCTCTAAATGCCACTGGCTCCATGACAGAATGACTGGTGTGCATCAGAAGGTCCCAGATTGACTGTGTGGCAATGTCAGATAGGGCTAGGAAAGGTACCCTCTCCATCAAATACCCTAGCACAGCTTTTCCCAAACTGTAGATTTGTGGCCCACCAGTGGGTCATGACCCAATTTTTGGTGGCTCAAAAAACTGACAGGGTAGATTAGGTTGTGTGCATCAAGGGTTAAACAACCTGGGGCAGGGGAGCACTGCTGTCTAATCACCATTACAGAGGCTTCAGGGGCTGGTAAAGTGAAACTCTTTTTTTAGGTGGGTCCCAATGTAATGCTAAAACATTTGGGATAGTCAGTGAATATCAGAGCCGGCTCATCCATGAGGTCAATTGAAGCAGTGCCTCAGACAGCAGATTGGTGTGTGTGGGGCCCCAACCTCACTGGGCTGGAAACGGAAAAGAGGGACAGAGAGGAAGATGAAAAGTGGAGGGGAGTGCTGAGCTCAACCATTGGGGACGGGGAGGAATGGAGGCCGGCGCATCATTGGGTAAGGGGGTAGCATCTGGCATGGTGCCTCAGGTGTCAGGAGCCATGGCCTAGCGCTGGTGATATAATATAATATCACCATATATAATCTATCTATATAAAAAATTGGATGTGTGTGTGTTTCTGCGTTTGTATGTTTGTACATATGTATGTTTCAGCATAGCTCTGGAACGCCTGGAGCGATTTACACCAAACTTGGTACAAATATGCCGTATGATCTGGAAAGAAATACTGCGGGGGTAAAAACCCCTAGCACCCCTAGGGGTGGGGGTGCGAAGGGGGTGACCTGTAAAAATGATCGAAAACGGCCAACATTGGTGTCAAATCCATAGTTTTCGGTGTTGCCGAGATGAATGGTGACACTCCCGATGCCGTTAAAGTCCACGTTCAGCCCTCCTTGGCACGGGGGGGGGGGGTGAGAAGGGGTGCAAGATACAGTGCTTGGACATAAAATATCCGCAGAATGCTGATAGTGGTATAGAGGACACCATTTGCTTTCAGATTTCACAACTCATCCCACTTCTAGAAATACTGTGGGGGTAAGACACCCCTAGCACCCCTAGGGGTGGGAAGGGGGTGACATGTAAAAATAATCAAAAATGACCGATATTAGTGTCGAATCCATAGTTTCTGGGGTCGCTGAGCTGAACGGCGACACTCCCAGTGCTGTTTAAGTCCAGGTTCGGCCCCCATCGGCATGGGGGGCGAGAAGGGGTGAAAAATACAATGTCCAAAATGCCCAACGTTCGTGTCAAATCCATAATTTTTGGGGTCGCTAAGCTGGAATGCCTGGAGCAATTTACACCACACTTGTTTTCGGGGTCGCTAAGCTGATTGGTGACAGTCCTGATGACATTTAAGCCCAAGTACAGCGGAATAGAACACACCCCTAGGGGTAGGGGTGGGAAGGGGGTGACATGTAAAAATACAGGTTCAGCCCCCATCGGCATGGTGGGTGAGAAGGGGTGAAAAATAAAATGTCCAAAATGACCGACATTAGTGTCAAGTCCATAGTTTTTGGGGTCGCTGATTGGCGACAGTCCCGATGACATTTACGCTCAAGTGTAGTCAAATAGAACGAATAGAACTCTGTAGAACCTTCTGGAAATTTTTAGAAATCAATTATGCCCCGGTCTTGGACTCCAGTCAAATACTTGCCATGTTACCAGGTGTAGTCACTGAATACAAGGCTATTGATACCGTCGTAGATGCCTATGAGGTCGTCAATTTCCCATCAGACTTCCTAAACTCACTTGATCCAGCTGGATTGCCACCACATCATCTTTTACTTACAATGGGATCTCCAATTATTTTACTACAGAACCTCGACCCACCAAAACTTTGCAACGGCATAAGGCGAGAAGAAGAAGATGTCAAGAAGATGCTGGGTCATGTAATTGAAACGACTATCTTGACAAGAAAGGGATAGGGTGAAACTGTGTTTATCCCATGGATACCACACATTCTGACGGATCTCCCTTTTAACTTTAAGAGATTGTAATTTCCAGTGAGACTTGCATTCTCAATCACGATCAGCAAGTCACAGGGGCAGTCTATTAAGTACTACGGAGTGGATTGGAGATTGCCATGTTTTTCCCATGGACAGCTTTATGTGGCTTGCTCAAGGGTGGGTTCGCCCAAGAGTTTATGTATTCTTGCTCCACATTATAAAATGTGGTTTATAATCAAGTTTTAAGTTATATTAATATTATAGTGAATTTGTTAAAGATTTTACTTTATAATTTTTATACTGTACTTATACTTTTAATTACCTGTACATAAAATTTACTGATCCCTTTCATGGATCACTGCCTTGTCGTGGCGAAGGGGCTTGAGTAGCTCAATGAAGCTGTGAGCTATGCCATGTAGGGTTACCCAAGATGGACAAGTCATAGTAGAGAGCTCTGACTAAACGTGATCCGCTGGAGAAGGAAATGGCAACCCACTCCAGTACTCTTGCCAAGAAAACCCCATGGATTACAAAACTAAAAGGCTTAACGATATGACACTGGAAGATGAGACCCTCAGGTCGGAAGGTGCCCATTATGCTACTGGGGAAGAGCAGAGCACGAGTACTAGTAGCTCCAGAAAGAGTGAAGTAGCTGAGCCAAAACCGGAAGGAAGCTCAGCTGTGGATGTGTCTGGAAGTGAAAGGAAAGTGCGATGCTGCAAAGAACAATACTGCATAGGAACCTGGAACGTCAGATCTATGAATCAAGGTAAGCTAGATGTGGTCAAATGTGAGATGTCAAGACTGAACATCGACATCATGGGAGTTAGTGAACTAAAATGGACAGGATGGGAGAATTTAATTCAGATGACCATTCTATCTGCTACTGTGGGCAGGAATCCCTTAGAAGAAATGGAGTAGCCTTCATAGTGAACAAGAGAGTGAGAACAGCAGTACTGGGGTATAACCTTAAAAATGATAGAATGATTTCCATTCGGATCCAAGGCAAACCTTTCAACATCACAGTAATCCAAGTCTACGCCCCAACCACTGATGCTGAAGGGGAAGAAGTTGACCGCTTCTATGAAGACCTAGAACAGCTTCTAGAATTAACACCCAAAAAAGATGTCATAGGGGATTGGAATGCTAAAGTAGGCAGTCAAGAGGTAATAGGAATAACAGGCAAGTTTGGTCTTGGAGTACAAAATGAAGCAGGGCAAAGACTGATAAGAGTTTTGTCAGAAGAACACATTAGTCATAGCAAACACGCTTTTCCAGCAACACAAATGGCGACTGTACACATGGACTTCACCAGATGGTCTACATCAAAATCAGATTGATTACATTCTTTGCAGCCAAAGATGGAGAAGTTCTATACAGGTAGTAAAAACAAGACCTGGAGCTGACTGTGGCTCAGATATGAGCTTCTTATGGCAAAATTCAGGCTTAAACTGAAAAAAGTACGGAAAACCACTACGTATGGCCTAAATCAGATCCCATACGAATAGACAGTGGAGGTGACAAATAGATTTAGGGGCTTAGATTTGGTAGACAGAGTGCCTGAAGAACTTTGGACGGAGGTCTGTAACATTGTACAGGAGGCAGCAACTAAAACCATCCCAAAGAAAAAGAAATGCAAGAAGGCAAAGTGGCTGTCTGATGAGTCTTTACAAATAGCTGAGGAAAGAAGGGAAGCCAAAAGCAAGGGAGAAAGGGAAAGATATACCCAGCTGAATGCAGATTTCCAGAGAACAGCAAGGAGAGATAGGAAGGCCTTCCTAAATGAGCAATGCAAAGAAATAGAGGAAAACAATAGAATGGGAAAGACTAGAGATCTTTTCAAGAAAATTGGAGATGTCAAAGGACAATTTCGTGCTAAGGTAGGCACAATAAAGGACAAAAACGGCAAGGACCTAACAGAAGCAGATGAGATTAAGAAGAGGTGGCAAGAATACACAGAGGAACTATATAAGGCCGATCTCAATGTTCCTGATAACCATAATGGTGCGGTCACTGAGTTCGAACCTGACATCCTGGAGTGTGAAGTCAAGTGGGCTTTAGAAAGCCTCACTAACAACAAAGCTAGTGGAGGTGACAGCATTCCAGCAGAATTACTCAAAATCTGTATGCTGTCAAAGATGATGCTGTCAAAGTGTTGCACTCCATATGCCAGCAAATTTGGAAAACCCAACAGTGGCCACAAGACTGGAAAAGATCAGTTTACATTCCAATCCCAAAGAAGGGCAATGCCAAAGATTGCTTGAACTACCGCACCATTCCACTCATTTCACATGCTAGCAAGGTGATGCTCAAAATCCTACAAGCTAGGCTTCAGCAGAATGTGAATCGAGAACTACCAGATGTACAAGCTGGTTTCCGAAGAGGCAGAGGAACTAGAGATCAAATTGCCAACATTCGCTGGATCATGGAGAAAGCAAGAGAGTTCCAGAAAAAGATCTACCTCTGCTTCATTGACTATGCTAAAGCCTTTGATTGTGTGGATCACAACAAACTGAAGCAAGTTCTTGAAGAGATGGGAGTACCAGACCACCTGATCTGCCTTCTGAGAAACCTGTATGCGGGTCAGGAAGCAACAGTTAGAACTGGACATGGAACAACCAACTGGTTTCAAATTGGGAAAGGAGTACGACAAGGCTGTATACTGTCACCCTGCTTATTTAACTTATATGCAGAGTACATCATGAAGAAGGCAGGGCTGGATGATTCACAAGCTGGAATCAAGATTGCTGGGAGAAATATCAACAACCTCAGATATGCAGACGATACCACTCTAATGGCAGAAAGTGAGGAAGACCTCAAGAACCTTCTGAGGACGGTGAAAGAGGAGAGTGCCAAAATGGGCTTGAAGCTCAACATTAAAAAAACTAAGATCATGGCAACCACTCCCATCACTTCCTGGCAAATAGAAGGGGAAGAAATGGAAGCAGTGACAGACTTTATCTTCCTGGGCTCCAAGATCACCGCAGATGGTGACTGCAGCCATGAAATTAAAAGACGTTTACTTCTTGGGAGGAAAGCTATGGCGAACCTAGACAACTTAATCAAAAGCCAAGACATCACCCTACCAACAAAGCTTCACATAGTCAAAGCTATGGTTTTCCCAGTAGCAATGTATGGCTGTGAGAGCTGGACCATAAGAAAGGCAGAGCGCCGAAGAATAGATGCTTTTGAATTACGGTGTTGGAGAAGACACTTGAGAGTCCCCTGGACTGCAAGGAGATCCAATTGGTCAATCCTCCAGGAAGTCAAGCCTGATTGCTCTCTGGAAGGACAAATCCTGAAGCTGAAGCTCAAGTACTTTGGCCACCTCATGAGAAGGGAGGAATCTTTAGAAAAGACCCTCATGCTGGGAAAGATTGAAGGCAAAAGGAGAAGGGGGCGGCAGAGGATGAGATGGTTAGACAGTGTCACCGAAGCGATGAATATGAAATTGGGCGAACTCCGGAAGCTAGTGGAGGACAGGGAGGCCTGGAGTGCTGTAGTCCATGGGGTCGCGAAGAGTCAGACACGACTTAGCGACTGAACAACAACAACATAAAATTACTTCAATTTTACACTATAGATAGAATCCATTCCTTTTCCTGTCTAATAGAAGCATGGGATAAATACATACCTGGGCAACGCCGGGTAAGGACCAGCTAGTATGTTATATATTATATACTAGCTTTTATGTACCCGGCTTCGCCCGGGTGTTTATATATGCCATCCCTGACCCCCAGCTACTCACCAGGCATACAGATGGCCCATTTATATGTCCCATCCCTGCCCCCCCTCACATGTGTGCCCAGGTGTTTATATGTCCCATCGCTGACCCCCCTCACATGCGTGCCCAGGTGTTGATATGTCCCATCCCTGACCCCACCCCCACTCACATGTGTTCCCGGGGGGTTGATATGTCCCATCCCTGACCCCACCCCCACTCACATGTGTGCCCCGGTGTTGATATGTCCCATCCCTGACCCCACCCCCACTCACATGTGTGCCCGGGTCTTTGTATGTCCCATCCCTGACCCCACCCCCACTCACATGTGTTCCTGGGTGTTGATATGTCCCATCCCTGACCCCACCCCCACTCACATGTGTGCCCAGGTGTTGATATGTCCCATCCCTGACCCCACCCCCACTCACATGTGTGCCCCGGTGTTGATATGTCCCATCCCTGACCACACCCCCACTCACATGTGTGCCCGGGTGTTGATATGTCCCATCCCTGACCCCACCCCCACTCACATGGGTCCCCGGGTGTTGATATGTCCCATCCCTGACCCCACCCCCACTCACATGTGTGCCCGGGTGTTTATATGTCCCATCCCTGACCCCCCCACTCACATGTGTGCCCAGGTGTTTATATGTCCCATCCCTGACCCCACCCCCACTCACATGTGTCCCTGGGTGTTGATATGTCCCATTCCTGACCCCACCCCCACTCACATGTGTGCCCAGGTGTTTATATGTCCCATCCCTGCTGCTGTACTGTTTCTGTTGCTCTAGGTGTAGTAGCCCTCTGTTTCATATCCTGTAGTTGTTTGTGACACTGCTGTACTGTTTGTGTTGCTCTAGATGTAGCAGCTCTGTCTCTCTTATCGTGGAGTCTTTTGTCACGCTGCTGTACTGTTTCTGTTGCTCTAGATGTAGCAGCTCTGTGACGTAGCGTTGCAAGTTGTTGTTTTTTCCTCAGGTGTTTCCTGTGTACACTGTTGTTTCATCTTTGTAGCCTTTGGTTGCACCTGCCCAATTGCCTTACATTACACAGTGAAAGTAAACTTTCAGAGAGAGCAACAGCCACAGCACCTGGTGCCAACTGTCCACTGCCAAGCAGGGACTGCCCACATGTCCACAGAACACATTGTATCGGTTTGCCTGCGTGAAACCTGTTTGCTGTTGTTTGTCTTCAACTGTCAAGAGTTCAGTTGCTGCCTGAAGATTCCGCATGTCATTTGCATCTCATCATGACATCACCAGAGCCTCGGAATGCTGCGGCTCAGCCCATAGCCACCCATAGAGAACCACAAATTCGCTTGTACCCGCGCCCGTGGAGGCGCGATCCGTTCCAAAACCGCGCAGCGATGGTTTCGGGGGGGCAAGGCACCCGCGTGCCGAGTTTGGCGCGAATCGGTCCAGGCGTTGCGGAGCCTATGTGGAACAAACATACATACGCTCTTCTTTATATATATAGATTTAATATAATATGTTAGCTAGGTGAATCAATCGTATGACTTGAAAAGCAAGAGAAAAGTTGGAAGAGAAAACCTGCTGTGTTGTGCTGTGTGTTGTCTGCATGGGCCCCCATTGTCTTTTGAAACACCTCCCATGGACACTCAAGATAAGGAATCAGAGTCCCTTGAATCGCAGTGTTGCTGAGGTGGAGTAGAAACCTGCAGAGGCTTTATTACTACTACTACTACTACTACTACTACTACTACTACTACTACTACTACTACTACTTTAATTTTTATCCTGCCTTTCTGCCCCATGGGCACCCAAGGCGGCTTACAATATTAAAATTATCACATTAAAAAACCACAAAGTATAACAACTAAAACAATGTTAAAAAAAATATTAAAACAGTTAAAAATTTAGAGGTACAGTACTTTTGCCCTGTGATCCACACGCATGGTTTCAAATCCCTTCCTGCTCCAGGATAAGAAATAATTTGGTGGAGCAGTCCATATAGTGAATCATACTGAGAATGGATTTCATTAAGGACCACCTACTTCCTCCTAATTAGAATATTGTTGTCAGGCTGGTGGAGCACTGATGGCTGGTGGATACTGGTCTACGATAAATGCTACATACTTGGAGGGAATCTTGGCACCAGCCCTCTCTTGGGCACAGTCTGCCCATAGGCCCACCCTCTCCCTCTTCTACCTTCCCTCTGCCCTCCCCAACCCCCACGCACTGACTGCACTTGCACAGCACATACGTATCTGACCATGGCAGCTGGATTAGGCCTCCGTGGGTCAGACCACGTCCTTGAGCCGATCCAGTTGGCGCAAACTTGTCTTATGGCACATTTGCAACACCTGAAGGCCAGCACAAGGGACTTGTACTGGCTGAAAGCTCTTAAGCACATAAAGATGAAATCATTGAGCTGTAGTTTCCATAAAGGATGAAGGATCATGAAACAGCTGACTCACTTTAGTTTTTAAAGGGCAAATCAATAGGGGATAAGGGAAAAATAAAATGACTCACTGTAATATTACTTTAATAAACTATGGCCCCCCACGGGAGTTTCTATCACATCAATAAAGTTCATTTCGCTTCCTTGCTGTGTTTCTGTGCGACATTTTTTTTTTAGTTTGCTGCACCAAATTTCAGTATCCTTTTTGTCAACTGCTTTGAGATTTGGGATTGAGCAATAAAACAACCAATAAACAACCATCTATCTAGATTTTACAGCTGGGCTGTGAAATCAGTGGAATGCTGGAAACTTCCAGATGACTTTGTGAAGGCCTATAAATTGATATACCTATAAGGTACATTCCTCACTTCTTGGATACATGAACTTTCTCCCAGCAAAGTACACATAGATCCCTGGGAATAAGCCTCACTCAGTGTTTGCTTAGAAGTCCTACTTTGTTCAGTGAGGATTAAAGGTAAAGGTTTCCCCACGACCGAATGGTCTAGTTGTGACTGACTGTAGGGGCAGTGCTCGTCTCTGTTTCTAAGCTTGTAGAGCCAGCATTTGTCCGAGGACAAGCTTCCGTGGTCATGTGGCCAGCATGACTATACACTGTACCTTCCCACTGAAGTGGTCCCTATTTATCTACCTGCATTTTTAGGTGCGTTCGAACAGCTAGGTTGGTAGGAGCTGGGACAAGCAACGGGAGCTCACTCCGTTGCATGGTCTTGAACTTACAACCTTCTGGTCAGAAAGCCCAGCAGCAGCGGTTTAACCCGCAGCGCCACCTCGTCCCTGTAGGATTACCTACCCTGTGAGGATTACCCTCAAGTAAAAGTTCTAGGATTGCAGCCTTATGCCCTGGTAATTGTGTATGGTGCTGAAGCCTTATTCTTAAGTATGATTGTTGGCAATCATATTTAGATACATCAACTGATTGCTAAAAGCTGCCAACAATCAGTGATATATTTCTTGAGTTGCTTTTCAAATCTGAGTATGGGTTTATCAGCATTCATACATTCTTAACTCAGTCGTTTGTTGTTAATGATAATGATAATAATAAAAAACGATGACACCACATTTTGAGCATTCACTATGGCATGTATGTGTCTGTCTGATTGCCTGTCATCACAACCTTAAATGCACTAACATGCACTTTAACAAAACAAGCCTTCCACCCAACCCAAAATGGCAGATTTGAAAGGCTGCAATCCTATTCACATTTACCTAGGAGTATGGCTGCAATCCTATTCACATATGATTCTACCTGCAGCACCATACACAATTACCAGGGCATAAGGCTGCAGTCCTTGAACTTTTACTTGAGGGTAATCCTCACTGAACAAAGTAGGACTTCTGAGCAAACATATTGCATTGAGTGAGGCTTCTTCCCAGGGATCTATGTGTACTTTGCTAGGCGAAAGTCCCACTGAATTCAATGGGACTTGCTCCCAGGAAAGCATGGGTAGGTTTCCAGTTTTAGTTTTTGGTGCTTCTTTTTAACCTTAAGAAAGGTTTGCAGTCATTTCAAACAATGCCTACTTTCACACGGCCTCAAGCTACATATTGTTACTGTATTCGTTTTATTTTAAACAATCCCCCCCCCCTTTACAAACCGCTGATCCGACCGTTTATCCCTCCCAGCGGCTGCGGGCCGGAGAGAGATCGGGAAGGCTTTAGCGCGCACGCGCAGAAGAGCATCCCTGGAGCGGCGGCGGCAGGCGGGGCCCGGGCGCGGTTGCTAGGAGACGGCGCCGGAGCGGCCTGGCCTGAGCAGCGACGGCGGCAGTCGGGAAGAGGCGGCCGATGCTTCGTCGTGGGGGGGGGCCCAGACAGGCCGGCCGGCTCCCTCCCCCCCCCGGACTGCCCGAGGCCGCCCCTGATGCTGCGGGCGCCACTGGGTGGGAGCGGCCGGAACGGGCCCCCCGAGCGGAGACGCCGCCAACGCCGGGAGGAGAAGGGGGTGAGGAAGAGGAGGAGGAGGAGGAAGGCGGGGGGGGGGCTCTGCGGCAGAGCGGCCTCCAGGCCTCCCTCGCCGCCTCTCTGGGGCGCAGTGTCTGTCTTGGGCGGGGAGTGGTCCTTCCTGTCGGTGTAGGCGCGACTGCGGGGGGGGGGCGCTCAGGCCTGGCTGGCTGCCGCCTCCGGGCCCCCCAGGCGAACTCCTGGCTGTGAAGAACTTCACCCCGCAGGCAGGGGCGGTGCAGCCTCCTCGTTTTATGCCAGGATATCCTGCTGTAAAAAAGGGACGTGGTGGCGGTGCGGGTTAAACCGCTGCTGCTGGGCTTTCCGACCGGAAGGTTGGGAGTTCACTTCTGCGGGAGGGAGTGAACTCCCGTTGCTTGTCCCAGCTCCTGCCAACCTAACAGTTCGAAAAGCACCTAAAAATGCAAGTAGATAAATAAGGACCACTTCAATGGGAAGGGAACGGTGTTCCGTGCGCTATGGTGTATGGTCATGCTGGCCACATGACCACGGAAGCTTGTCCTCGGACAAAACGCCGGCTCTACAGGCTTAGAAAAGGAAATGAGCCCTACTATACAGTCAGCCACGACTAGACCATTCGGTCGTGGGGAAACCTTTACTTTATCCTGCTGTAGCTCCATTTTACAGGGGTGGGTGGGGTTAGATGGATTTCTTAGTGAAGGGAGAGGGTACCTGTTCGGGGAGGGGGCTGGCCATCCGTGGCAGAGCACCTGTCAAAGGTCCTGTCCCTGTTTGCAGTGGCATCTCCACTGGCAGGAAAAAAGTTCCTGGAGAGCCACCGCCACCTCCAGCAATACGATTAAGAGCAGGATTAAGCCTATGCATGTCTACTTGGAACTAAGGCCCATTGTGTTCAGTGAGGCTTACTCCAAGGAAGGTCTATGTAGGGTTGCCTCCTGTGCTCCAGAGTCCAAGCCTGGGTAAGGTAGCATCCTTAATTTGTCTTTCTATCCGTTGGCCATAACTAAATAGAACTTCCAGGTTCAGAGCATTCTACCTTCCTAGGTAGCCAGGTGTTGCCATTCAAGCTTTAAAAATTGCTTTAAGTGGCAATCCCTATCCACTCTTACCTGGAAGTAAGCCCCATTGACTAATACTTGTGAGTTGAGATGCATAGGATTAGGATCTGAGAATCTTTATTTCTTTTTTTGGAAAGGGATTATATAGTTTGTGTGAACTGCTGGGATTCTATTTTCTTTGCAGTGATTGAAAGATTACCAGTGGTTACCTAGTGGGGAGGGAGCTGTACCTCAGGGATGGACCATCTGCCTGCTTTGTCATGTAGAAGTTCTGGGTTCAGTTCCTGACAGTGTTAGCTCCAAGTAAGGGCCGAGGGGGGAAAATGCTATTCCAAACCTGGCAGCCTGCCAGTAGTGAGATGTTAGGACCAAGGGTCTGGACTTGGCGTAAGAGAATTGAACCTCTGGGTTCAGAGGCACTCTATCTTGCTCTAGCTGCTCCTGCCAAGTTTCTAGAAATTGCATTTAAACATTTCTTTGGAGTTTGTGTGTTTGCAGAAGAGGGGATTTATTTACTCTGTAAACTGTTTTTGTGAATGTTTATTTGAGGGGGGGGAAAGGAATATAATGTTTTGTTTTAAAAAAATATTTGCTTTCAGTTGTTTCTGGAAAGGTAACAGGGCTATCAGCCTGAGCATAGGTGCAAGAGAGACCTGTGGGTTCAGAGGCAGCCAGATGCTCCAGTTGCTTTTCAGGGATGGTGGGGGCTGGTTTACTAGCTGCAATAGCTAAAATACCTTTTTAGCTTCTGAGGCAGCCCACCCTCTTTCCATAGTCAAGTACTACTGCCACTGAGCCTTTGGAAACAGCATTTAAAATTGGTGGCCATTTTTGAAAGGGAGAGAAAGGGAGTATTGGCTATGTAAACTGTTTTGTGGATTTATTTGCTTGAAAAAGCAATATAAAGTTTTAAATATTTAAAACAGTTCAGAAATAATTCAGAAGGTGATAGGAACTGTTGGCCTAGATAGACTCAGGAGGACCCTCTGGACCTTTGGGTTCAGAAGCGCCAATGTCTGTGTGCCAGATGATGTTGAGGCTTTATAATAGCTTTTTAAAATGGATTAGATAGATTTGTGGGCAGATAGGTCTGCTCGTGGATAGTAGCCATTGTGGCTGTATGGAACTTTCATGTTCAGAGTGTGCTGCTGAATACCAGTTGCTGGGACCTGGGCAACAGTGGATGTTTGTCACTTGCTTGGCATTAGTCTTCCTGAAATATCTGGTCAGCAAACAGGATGCAGGTCTTGTAGTCTGATTCAGGAGGCGCTCCTTCTATTCTTATAAGTACTGCTTCCTACAGTCCATAGTTAATCTTGGGCATTCACTGCCACAGGATATGGAGAAGCCACAGGATTCAGCTTAGTCAGTTGAGTAATAAGGAAGGCCATCAATGAACACGGACTGTTCACCGTGCAGAAGAGGAGAAAAGAAGCAAACCAGACATCTCTCCCACTCCCTTTTCTGTTGTAATGGTTTCCCGTTGTTTGGTTTTAGGTAAACTCCTTTGGAAGCTTTGTTGGCTGAAGATCGGGGCACAAATGCTTTAAAGAAATTAGTACTGTATTTCTGTAGCACTTGTTGAGTATGCAAAGAGCTCTGTGTATCTTATCCGTTGTTATTCTTGCTGCAATGCTGTATATACTTCCCTGGGAGTATGCCCTACTGAGTGTATTGGAATTATTTATGAGTAGACCTCCATAGGATTCTTTTAGTCTTATTTTTCCCGGATTGTAGATCGGGAACACCAAGAGGGGTATGTGTACCTCGCCTAGACTATGAGGTTTGTGCCAAAGGCAAGATTTGAATCAGGAACATCCTGATTTGCAGTCTCAATCACTTAGTCACTGTGCCTTCAGCATTTCAGTTGTGCCCTAGAAGCATCTGGACAGGCCTCTTAGTTTTGTGTTAGCCTACATTACCTGTAGGATGATGGTTGGTTGCACATACCATGAGCTGAAGTTTTTACCAGCTCATCTCCAGAATGGGTGCTTCTCTTTAAAAAGATAAGCAGATCCCTCCCATACCAGAGGGAGTACAGGCATGCCCTCACATCCACTGATTCGGTATCCACAGATACCATGGATACTGGGACACCTATGAAAAAGATGGGGGAACATTAAACAAATCTCTTGTTTTTAACCTTGTTGCAGCAAAACCACTGATGTTTCCCTGTCTTTAAAAATGCACCCCCAGTATCCACGGTTTCAAGTATCCACGGTGTGGTCTGGAACTGAACCCCAGTATGTTTCCAACAGTTTACAGTCATGTGTTTCTTGGATGCTCACAGGAAGAGCAAAAAGGCAAAAGCCTTAATTTTGTGTTCCTGGCACCTGGTAATTTGTTTGATCTGGACATGGAGTGTCAATTTAAGTGACGTAGTGAACAGTGAATAGATCAATTGCCCTGGAATTTGTCTAAATGCTTTTGTTAAAAGTCATCTGAGTTTTTGATTCCACCCACATCTTGTGAGAATGAGCCCCATCCATTGTTTGTGAAAAATAACACTTTCTTCTGTCAGTCCTGTTATCTGTGCCAACTGCTTTCATTGGGCAACCCTGAGGTCTAGTATTGTGAGATAGGGGGAATAAAAGGTTCCCCTTTTCTCCATAGCGTTCACAATATTATCTGATACTTCCGTCTGATATTTTGGTCTCTTCATGGAGAACCTGCTCCATCTCTGACCCTCTTGACAGTTTTATTGCTTGTTTATAGTTCTACAATATCATTTCTGAGATGGACTAGGATGGGTACAGAGTATACTAAATATGGCAGCACTGTATAGAAACTCAGTCTCATTAACTTACATTTTGCGTTAGTCTTCTCAATCCATTAATACTGAGTGCTTCCCCCCCGCCCCGCTCATGCAGCACACTGAGGGCCAAACAGAAAGTTAAACAGGGTGTTGTTGTTTTTTTGGCCCTTGCCTGCTTTTTCCCTCCATAGGTTCAAGAAAGGGGAGAGAAAGGTTCAGTTGGTGTTTTTAAGTTGTTGTACACACCTTACTAAAGATCTACTTTCTAGGGCTAGGGGAAAGGAAGAAAGGAACATGCTATTAGAATTTGTTGTCCTAGTACAGTGATGGTGAACCTATGACACGCATGTCAAAGCTGACACACCGCAACATTTGGGGTGACACGCCAGCATTTACCAATGCCTGACAAAAACTGCGTTTGTTTTACTCATTTTTATAATTATTTGATGCTTCTGTATATAATACACAGCATCATACATGATTAGACTGTATTTTTGTTTAAATAAATGAATATAAAGAATTGTTTCTCTTTTGGTTGGGAGGGGTGTTGACACACCAGGAGAATCAAGTTAAGCATTTTCCTAAGTTTTGACACACTAAGCCCAAAAGGTTCACCATCACTGTCCTAGTATGTATCATTTTGCACTTTGTTAAATCCTACTTGCCATTTTGTTACCCTCTCATCCAATTTGGAGAGATTCTTTTGGAGCATTTTGCCTTTCTGAATAACGATTTCCCCTCAACTTTAAAATCTTATTGAATTTGACATGAAAAAATGGCAACATTTGTAATATGATTACCCCTGGCCTTTCTATATATTTTGCATGCAATGAAAGGTATACTCCATTGATTTTAGCTGCATATATGCATATGTGTCTGCTCTATATCTATATTCTCTCAGTACAAGTCACTCTAGGTCACCCATTTTGGCCATGGTGACTGCAGCCCTGGCATATTTGAACGCTTTTATGGTTTGCCTTTCTTTTTAAATATCTTATGATTCTTTGGTCTTTTAAATTGGCTGTCACTATTTTGCCAACTTCTACTCCATTCCTCCTTTGAGAATCTGAAACATTTACGACATGTTTCTGAAGGGATGAGTCATTCTAAATTGGATGCTTCTTAGCTCCGATGGGCTGTTCTCCTCCTCTCCCTTCCAAATTGTCTTAGAAGCTGCTCTGGCCTTTTTTGGATAAAAGTGCCAGCTGTCTGATTTCCTTGTGGTTCAATAGAGCACATCTCTTTGTTTTGGCCCATTTTGCTTGCAACATTGAGGGGTTCCCCCTTACCCTTTCTTCTAGCCCCACTGTTTGGCCTCCCTATTGGGACTCCTCAGTGCTCTCTCGCTTGCTGTGTTGGTGGAAGAAATAGCATTTCTAAAATGCTGCCTTGGAGACCCTGAATTGGTTACATCACAACTAAGTTTTTAAATGTCATTAGTACCAATGTGTAACAAGATAACTCCTGCCTCACTTCAACAGCCTGTCTCTGTGACTTGTGATGTCTGCAGCCTTGTGTCAGGCAGGGCTTTGTGTCAGCAGCACCTGAGCAAGGGCTTGTCTTGTTCTGGTGGAATGTTTCTCATGCTCTAGGTAAGTTGTGGAACTCTCTGTTATCTAGAGAAAATGAGTTGCTGGCCCTGAATGTAGGCTAGACCGTGCAGGGGCCAGGCATGGTTAGAGGTAAGTACTAAACCTTTTAGGAGTTGTGAAGAGTAGGGCTTGGTATTGGCCTGAGACACAGAGGAACCTCTCCCCACACAGACTAGAACTCACTTGTTCATAGAGCAAACATGTTTGGGGCCCTGACATTCCTACTGAGTGTTGCAACAGCCTCATCCAGCAGATTCATGATTGAATGCCCAATTTTATTTTTCTGCTTATAAAAAGATCTGTGTATGCGTGTTTGGGAGGGGGGAATCTTCTGTTGTTTCAAACAGGACTGCACCATATGAGGGCAAAAGGCCTAATCCTTCTGCACTGTGGTCCTGTTCCAAATGAGCTAATGTCATGTTGGGAAGGGGGGGAGTGCCATTTAGATCTGAGTTGTCAGGTTGGCAGGTTTAGGGCTCAATCCTGAGCCCTCCAATGCGGGTGATATCAATCAATCAATCAATCAAACAAACAAACAGGTACTTATATACCGCTTTTCAACACGAAGTTCACAAAGTGGCTCACAGGCAAATAGTAATAATAATAATGAAGTTAAATGGCTCCCTGTCCCAAAGGGCTCACAATAAAAAAAAAGGCAGACCACCAGCAACAGCCACTAGAAAGACTGCGCAGGGGTGAAGAGGGACAGTTATTCTCCCCCTGCTAAATATAAGAGGAACACCACTTGAAAAAGTGCCTCTTGCCCAGTTAGCAGGGGTGTCTTGCCCAGTTAGCAGGGGTGTGCATACTGAGCATAGCATATATGAGCATACTGCCCGCGCTGGTGTAGCAAAAGTGCTGTAAGGCACCTCCAGCACAGACAGTAACAGCTTACTAGGCCAGAGCTCACTGTCCAGAGGCAGTAACAAGGGGCTGGTGACTTTACTGGCCTTCGGCAATGCATTCTGTCCAGGTGGCTGGGGAGGGCGGGGAGGGGTGGGCGATGGTGGGACCGTCAGTTACCTTTGCCACCAGATCCTGTCCTCCTTGTCAGGTGGTGTGGCCTGACACAGAGGCCCTCTTGGTAGATGTGTGGAGACTGACGGGTCTCCGGACTTACCTGGGGGAAAGAGATTAATGTCCCCTCCTCTTTCCCTCGTCCTTGCATGCTTGCTTTTAGAAAGTGAACATTATGGACAACTTTCCAGCACTGGCATAGTGGCACCAATGGGGCATGTGCTGCATTCCTGCAATGGAGGAGGAATCATGGAGGCCTCCTCAAGGTAAGGGAGTGTTTATTCCCTTACCTTGGAGCTGCGTTGCTCTTACCCTGGTGCTGGAAAGTTGGTTAGGATTGTGCCCTCTGTCCTGCAACTCCCAAGTGGCATCTAGTTTTGTCTTGAGATAGTCTCTCTAGGGTATACCTGGTACAATGCAACCTGCTTCAGGCTGAGCTGAAGGGGGGAAGTACTACTTGCAAGTACTGAATACAAATGAAAAGCATTCTTCCTGGCGATCGACTATTTTTTTTTTAGGGGGGTATGATTGTACTAAAGGGGGGTAGATGTGTATTCTATAGTGGGACAATACGTCATGACAAGCTTTACTTCAATTGCCCGTAGTGACATGGCTGCATAGTCAAGTCAGGGTACATTGCACTGTGATACCATGTTCAGGATGCCATGAACTCTGATGGGCAATCTCTGTCAGTTGTGGAAGGTGATGCCATAATCTGATCCAGGTTCAAATCTCTGCTCAGCCACAAATCTTCCTGGGAGACCTTGGGCCAGTCACTATCTGTCAGTCTCACCTACCTCCTAGGATTGTTGTGCAGACAAAAGGAACCCTCCATCCTGAGCTCCTTGGAGGAAGGACATTATAAAAATTCAAAATATAAAGAAGGAGAAACTGGTACTGAAGCAGCAGCAAAAAAAGTAAAGAATGGGCACTCACAAGGTTTTAGACCTTTTGTACATTGGCCTGTGTTTGCTCTTTAGAGTCCTGGGAGCATACAGTAGCATGGTGGTGAAGTGCTAGCTGGAGAGGTGGTCTTCCTGTTCCTGAATCCTGCCTAAGGGTCACTGCTGCTGCTCCTATGAGGTGATCATACCATACTCTAATAAAGGAATCCTATATCGGAATCAGGATTTATATGCTAGGGGGTCATTGGGAATTGAGAATGCTAATTCTGATGCCCCTACAGACATTTGTGGTGCAGCCCCATTTAGAACACGATCTATAGTTCTGGTTGTCACACCTATAAAATGATATTGTAGAAGTGGAAAAAGTAAAAAAAAAAAAAGAGAGCATCCAGAACAGAGGATTGGAACACCTTTCTTACTGAGGGAACTGTACAGTGAAGTGTTTTGACTTGGGGGTGGGGGAAAGAGGCACACAATTGAAGTTTGTTAAATTTCTCCCCACTGCAGGGGGAGAGAGGTTTTTGTCTCCCTCTTGCAAAACTAGTACTGGGGTCATTTAGTGAAACTGATCTGTGAAAGGTTTAGTATAGTCAAAAGGAGGTACTTTACACAGCACATCATTAGTCTGTGGAATGTATTGCCACAAGATGTGGTCGGATGGCTTTCAGAGGAGGTTTTTGGACCAATTCATGTCAGAGGCTGCTAGTTGTCACTGCTGTGTGCTACTTTGGAGTTTAGCTGTGTGCCCCTGAATATCAGTTGCAGGAGAGCAAGGGAGGGGGCTGTTGCAATCCTCTACTGTGGATGAGCCACAATGGGAAGCAGGATGCCGGCTTAGATGGCCTTTTGACCTGATCCATCAGGGCTTGTACTATACAGGAGAATTTCTGCCAGGCGTGAGGTTGTGCCTATCCTAGGAAAAGCTTCAGTTGGACACAGTGCTGGGCCAGAGACTACTGGTACTCCACCGGCTCTGGTCAGCTAGCACATGTGGCATTGAATTCAGTGGGACTGTCTGTCTTGTGAGTAGTGCTGAGGTTCAGAAGTCAGTCAGTCTGGATTGAAGTGTTTCTAGTGCTTCACAAAAGTCTATTGGGGGTAGAAAGTTAAATATTAAAGTATAAAGTATAGAAAGTTAAAGTATAGATTTCTTACAATCAGGTAACTCTGATAGCATTAATCCTGGCCTTAGCAGGATTTGTTTGATGGTAATTGCCAAGGGACGTGGTGGCGCAGCGGGTTAAACCGCTGCTGCTGGGCTTTCCGACCGGAAGGTTGGGAGTTCAAGACTGCGTGACGGAGAGAGCTCCCGTTGCTTGTCCCAGCTCCTGCCAACCTAGCAGTTCGAAAGCACCTAAATGCAAGTAGATCCGCTAAATGCAAGTAGGGACCGCTTCGGTGGGAAGGTAGCGGCATTCTGTGCATTACGGCGTATAGTCATGCTGGCCACATGACCATGGAAGCTTGTCCTCAGACAAAACGCCAGCTCTACAGGCTTTGAAACGGAGATGAGCACTGCCCCCTACAGTCAGTCACGACTAGACCATTCGGTTATGGGGAAACCTTTACCTTTAATTGCCAAGAAAAGAATTACTTATGTGCAACTTCCTTTATTGGGGTCATTATTTGTTGGCTTTGAGGTGTGCCATTTAAAACATGTATTAGTTGTGAAATATTGCTTTTGGAGCATTGCAGTATGTAGCATCGTTTTATTGCACTTGACTAGTACAATTACTCACCAACTGGAGGTTGAATGATCATCTTGTTGAGAGTTTTTTTTGGGTGATTTTTGTTTTTGAAATTTTTGCTAAATGATTCAGGTTGTTCCTTCATGTTGTTCCTTCATGTTGTACAGAAATTTGTGCAATGAACCCTCAATGAACAAAGGGTGCAATGAACCCTTTGTCATTGCAAAATATCCTTGGCATGGGGTGATTTGTGTCAAAGATGATGTGGGAGAGAAGGGTATGCTTAACCCTTCCCCTGCCAATTGCGTTTCCCTTATGATGCTATTTTGAAAACACAGAATAATTTTAAAATGAAAATATGTTTTGATTTCTTTTTCCCAATTATGTTTCCCCCAAAGGCAACCAGCATGCTAATTAGCTAGCTACCTGACATAGAGGATGGTAGGTTCTATTTAATGTAAGGATTCCAACCCCTTTTGAGGTGAACCCATTACAGAAAATGCTCTCTATAGCCTGTTTAAATGTGTTGGGCATGTTTCTGACTGCTGTCTGCTGGGTTTTGAGCTGCAAGGTTAGAAGTAAGTTTATGCAAAAGTATATCTCAAGAGTTCAACAGCACTACTCCCACTGCTGTGTGGTTTCAACCTTAGTAAATTAATTTCTGCGGTATCTTGCAAAGTAAACTCCTTGTAATTCAGTAGAGCCAGTGGCGTCACTAGAGTTTGCATCACCTGGGGTGGGAGGTCAGCGCATCACCCCCATCTCCTCCTCCCAAACCATACAGCAACTTTATATTTATTTAACTATAGTACAGGTCACCCAACAAATTAGTAACCAACAAAAAAACCCGTGGCTGATTTGATGATACTCACACAATTACGAAAAGATCTAGTACTAGCTCTGATACATGGAAATGAGAACAGACTCATAACAATGATTTTTTAATTGCGATTTTTACATAAAAAGTTGTATTTTCAGTTTTTAGATTTTTGTCCATAGCTTTTGATAGAATAAAGATATGACACTCCTGTTTTTTATTGAATTCCTCATGAAATTCCGCATCCAGCAGTATATAACATAAGTATTATTCCATAAAACTGCAATTTTTTAAAAAAATATCGTGATTTTACATTAAAAATTGTATTTTGGGGTTTTACTTTTTTGGCCATAACTTTTGATAGAATGAAGATATTACACACTTTTTTATTGAATTCTGGGTGAAATTCCACATCCAATGGTATATAACGGGATGGTATTATATTTTAAAACCATGATTCTTGCTATTTTGGTCCCTGGTGGTGTCACCTTCCCCCCCCCCCCCGTGTGGCCCACCTCCCCTCCCACCCACCCCTTACAACACCACTGAGTAGAGCTTACTTTTAGTAGGTGTACTGAACTTGAGTATGGTTTTTTAAAAGTGGCTTAAACACATTTCTTTCATTACGAACACAGTCCTTCTGCTTAGACTGACAGTATTCTTAGAGTTGCAATTATGTCTTTCTGGAAAATACAGTCTATTATGCAGAATAAACCTTGTATCTGGTGCACATTAGTGTACTTGATGTATTAATGATGTATTTGATGCTCTTAAGACCCAATCAGCATTCCAGAGCTGATGCTTCAGGGCTGCATTGCAGCTGTAAGGTAACAAATACTAATACCCCCACCCCCACCGGATGCAGCACATTCCCTGTTGGCACAGTTTTATTTGAGCTGGAAAGTTGGATAGGATTGGGCCCTTACATGGTAATGTTTTTATGGAGGATAATCATATTTTTGTTATATATTTTGTCTTATTAATTTCTCTTTCTCTTATTTGGAAAATTTCCTAATTTGGAAGAACTCTTATAATGTGTTCTACAAAGTAAAATAATCTCCAAGCAATGAACAGCTATATAGAGAATTTGATGTAGGAAAATTTATGTTTGGTTTCTAACTCTATAATTCATAGCCACTAATATCAGTGGGAGATTTACAGGTCTTCAGTGGGAAGAGGGCTGCAGCCAGAATAACTGAATTGAGGACCAAAATGCATGTGATATTGACACTAAACTTTTTATCTCTAAAAATTAGTTGAGGAGTGAGATGGATTTAATACTCCCCCTACTGTTTTCAAATGGTCTTTCACTTCTCTTCTCCACTGGTGGTTTGTAGCACACTTTTGAGTTTCTTCAGGTTACCTCTTCCATGGCTGATTTTATTTTGAGAGATTAACATGTCACTTCTGAGCCATTTCTCCTTCAGGTCAGTGTTTAAAAGGTAGGGTAAATGTCATTTATACAGTTGTTTGGTCTCGGGATATGAATAATTAAATAATAAAGAAGTGAATCATGGTTTATATCAGTGTTATTCAGTCACTTGGTGGGTCACAATCTGATGTCAGGTGGGTCGTGGAAAGCTGGGAGCAGGCATCTTGGAAACTGCAAACCTTATTCTTGTTATATTCCTTTTGTGTGTGTTAACAGTTTGAATTTTCAAGTAAGGGTTTAAATTTTGTTTTTTGTTAAGCGCCTTTACATAATATTTTATCCTAATTTTGATTTCTGTCAGGGATGTTTCATGGTTGTACAATAGCTGCAATCCAAGAATGCCAATTTGCATTTCAGGAGTGTCATTTTATTAGGTTACAATGACAGCTTGATGATGTCACTTCCTGTCACGACATCACTCCCAGGTGAATGACATCACTTCCAGTGGGTCACAATATGAGTGTCTTTCTAAAAAGTGGGTTCCAGTCTAAAAAGTTTTATATGATTTATATGATTGAGGGTGAGCCATGTGTTCATATGGTGCCTCCCTCTCTGTCCGTAGAGATAACCTCTAGTCCAGTGATGGTGAACCTTTTTGGTTTGCCATGTCAAAAATGCCTAACTTGACTCTGCTGGCGTATAACTCCCCACCCCCAACAAAAGATACATAATTATTTACACATTTCTTTATTTTAAAAAATACAGTCCAATCATTTGTGGGACTATGCATTATATAAAGAAACATCAAATCATCACAAAGCATTACAAAAAATCAAGTCATTACAAAAACAAACTCAGTTGTTGTTGGGTGTGGGCAAATGCTGGTGTGTCACCCAAATTGTCATGGCGTGTCACCTTTGGCATACGTGTCATAGGTTCGCCATCACTGCTCTAGTCTATTTTGTGGAAAGGGTATGTCTCCAGCAAGCATCAATTAGGGTTTGAAGCTGAAATGCAAACCCTGGTTGACTCTATTTATCAGCAGTGCAGGTATAATTAGCCCTGGTGCAGCATTAAGAGGAGAGGGTTTGCATGGAAGGAGGGAACAAAGATCAAGAGGGAGCAGGCTAATCTGTGCTTCCTCTCCATTTCTTAATCACGTATGCCATTTGCAGTGTTGCCTTTGTTCTGATTACTTGCCCAAATCTCTCTCTCTCTCTCTCTCTCTCTCTCTCTCTTGTTGCTTCACTTACAGAACAATCCTGTGGATAGCTACTCAGAAGTACTGGTACTCCCAGGAATGTATGTGTCCAATTTCATCCTCAATCATGCAGCCATATTCAAAATATTATGTGTTGTGCGTTGCAGTCATAGTAGAAGCGAACTTTGAGAAGCATGGCTGTGATAGAACTTCATGTTCAGAGATTTGCGTAACAGAGGTTGGGGATGAACTGCAGAAACCGGTTGTTGCCTTGATGCCCTTGGAGGCTTCCTGAAGACATCTGGTTAGTCACTGGGAAGGAGGATGGTGGATTATATTAAGTGGATCTTGGATTTGACCCACAAGGATTCCATCTTACGTTTTTATAGAATTGAAACACTGCTGTGTTTATCCAGAATCTTTGAAGGGCAATGTTTATATAGGTTTAACACAACAGCTGCAATTGTTGCTATGTAACCAGTGCCCTTAGCACCTCCCTTAAAAAAGAAAAAGTAAAAAATGCACATTCTGTTTGCATAGTTTTTTTAGCTATTGATCTACCCTTTTGAAAAAAATATAAAGCTGAAAATTAGTAGTTAAGCTAATTGTTGGACAAACTATTTTATTTGAAGGTGTATATAATAATTTAAAGTATCCTCTTTGGGAAGTTCAGTAGCTTTCACATGCTGTGAACAGGTTTTTGTTAACTGTTGGTCACAACTGTTGTCACAAGCACAAACTGCAGTTTTGTACAACGTTGCTCAGCCCACATTGACAAGTCTTGTTATGGCATCCAAGTGACAACTTCTGCTCAAGATGAACCATTCAAACAACCGGCTTACCACATGCACATCAGAGTCTGGTTTTGATTAGTTAGCAAAAGCCCCCTTAACTCTGTGTCTTACCTTCCCTTACCTCTTGTCTTGCTGTGTCTCTTTGCTCCTGAGCTGTTCTTGTGGCACAATGCAATTCAGAGAGGAATTCGTACCAGTTCATCATTAGTTCAAACCCAGCCCTATGAATTGGTGACTGGCTTTAATCTTGGTGCATTTGGTATGTAGATACCTTTGGAGTCATTTCTGCAGCAGTGAAATAGCTCTAAGCGAAATTCCTTAAACTCGAATTGAATAACAGTGTTGCTATTCAAAGTAACAGTGTTACTTTGTAAAATCTTTTACTAGTTAATTGTATGCTTCCACAGCTCTACTTGTTAGTTTTGGATTTCAAAACTTTACAGCGAGCTCATCTTTAGAAAAATTTTGTTGGTTAAATTCCAGCATTAATTTGACTATAGCAATTCTATAACGCAGCAGTTTCCGAACTGGTGGGTTGCGACTCACCAGGGGCGTGAAAGCAGAGCATTCCCCCTTAAGGGGAGCGGCCCTGCTCCGATATCAGCGATGGTCTGCAGTGATCATGGTGCCTCCACTACCAAGGTCTTTTTTTTACCTTGGGGGGAGTGCTGGGCGTCCTGCAGGGTCAGTCCTGGAGGCTTGCAGCCCTCTTATCTCCTCAGTTGCTGCAGTAAATAGCCCTTGTTTCCAATCAGCAGCTACTTCCAGTTTTTTCTATAGCTGCTGATAAGGGCTATTTACAGCAGAGGCATCAGAGATGAAGGTGAGCCTCCAGCACCCAGCAGGACGCTGGTTCCCAACTCCCTTGCAGTAGTTTGGGAACTGCTACCTTATCATACTGATTAAAACTCAAGATGGATGAGCCACTGCACTGTATGATGGGATATTTTAGTTTGGCTGCATATGTGTCAGTGTCACTGAAAGGCTTGAGTATTATTGTCAGGCAAGCTGTTCCTTTAGAATTGTTGCTTGCTGTGTGTGAGTGACAGCTGCAAGGTTGGTGTAGCGCAGCTGCTACTCTGGTGCAACAAGGCAATACAAGACTTGGTTTTGGCATCTCACCCAGCCATTCATCACTCTCTTCCAAATCCTTAAAGGCATTTTGACCAGTTCAGAGTTGTCTGTGATGGCACAACTCATGTCTAATATTTGATGATAGTAATTGCTTACAGTCAGACTCTAGGCAACAAGGCAGATGCATTTTCCAAACAAAGGATGCTGCTATAGCTCAATTGGTCACATTTTTATCACATTTTAAGGATCCTGCAGCCAAGCATATGCATGTTTACTCAGTTTGCTTCAGTGACACTCTCTAACCATCTCATCCTCTGCCATCCCCTTCTCCTTTTGCCTTCAATCTTTCCCAGCGTGAGGGTCTTTTCTAAAGAGTCCTCTCTTCTCATGAGGTGGCCAAGCTTCAGTATTGAGCTTCAGCTTCAGTATTTCTCCTTCCAAGGAGCAAACAGGCTTGACTTCCTGTAGGATTGCCCAATTTGATCTCCTTACAGTCCAGGGGACTCTCAAGAGTCTTCTCCAACACTAATTCAAAAGCATGTATTCTTCGGCGCTCCACCTTCCTTATGATCCAGCTCTCACAGCCATACAATACTACTGGGAAAACCATAGCTTTGACTATGCGAACCTTTGTTGGCAGGGAGATGTCTCAGCTTTTTATTAAGTTGTCAGGTTCTCCATAGTTTTCCTCCCAAGAAGTAAATGTCTTTTAATTTCATTGCTGCAGTCACCATCTGTGGTGATCTTGGAGCCCAGGAAAATAAACTCTGACACTGCTTCCATTTCTTCTCCTTCTATTTGCCAGGAAGTGATGGGAGTGGTTGATAGAAGGGGAAGAAAACCCCATGGACTACAGTATTAAATATTAATAGATCACTAAGTCCAGAAGGCATTCACCCATCATTTTTTAAGGAACTCAAATGTGAAATTATTGTAGTTGGTATTTCTTAACCTGGGAATATAAAATGGCAACTGAGAAAGTGCATCAGATCTGGATGGGTGGGAGGAAATGCCAATGGGGAAAGATCATTGGTCTGATCCATAAAGGGCCTGAACCAGCTCACGTCAGTTGTGACTAGGCTAACTTGCTGAAGGCCTTGGAGTTGGTCCACTGAGCTTTCCTTTTGTCACTGTTTGTTTCCAGTATAAGTAATGCCCATAAGAACATGATAGCAGCCATTAACTCAGTTTTATTAGCCTCCAAGCAGAACTGGAACCTGAATTGCTGGAGGGGTAGCATAGTGGGAAGTTTTAGACTTCACATCCTGCTTCTAGGCTTCCTGGAGGCATCTGATTTGTCCCCTGTGGATAACTGAATGTGGAACCAGAGGGGGACTGGGTCTGATGCTGCACGGCTGTTTCTTTCTCATAGGCCTACACTGTCTAAAAATAAATGGAATTGATTGCAACACAACCTTATGCGCGTCTTCTAGAATGGAAAGAGGAAGATGTTGCATTGCTATCAGATTATTTTACAGGACATTTGCTTTTCAAGCAGGCTTACAGTACTTGTTTCACATTCCTATTTCTCTGAGTTATGGAACATTTGAAGCAGTGTTTACAGGGTCAGTTTCTTTTGTTGGAGAAAATACTGGATACTTCTGATGTCCTTTGCAGTAATCTGAACATTTACAAATGCACATTTTGAGTGGGTGCCATGCAGGCAGTGGGGTATGCAGAAATGTGCAGTACCAGTTTCATAGTGCTCCTGTCCCCTCAAAACCAGATGCAAAACTGCTGCTTACCAGCAGATAGTTACAGAGCCAACTCTGGCCAATGGGTGTGATTCATTTTCCTAAGTGTTTGGAGCAGTTTGCTGGCCAGTTAGAAGAGCCGTTGCTTCTTTTTGAGAGCAAAGTCCTGCTATGCTGGGAATATGGCAAGTAGTGATGCGATTTTTCAAGTACAAATTGTTTAACCATATGCCTCCAATTTCCAACAATGCCATCTATGCACATAGCTTTGGTGGGTGTTATTGCAAAGTGCCAATTAATTAGCCTCTGTGTGTACACTATGATTTGCAAGGAACACTAGTGTGAGTCTGTTCTTAGTAAAGCTAGGAACAGGCTCAGTAATCTGAGATCCAGACTTCTTTGACAATTAATTGGAAGTAAACAGGAAAAAAATGTGGTACATGAAAAACTGGTCTGAGCTGTGGACTCCATCCAGAGCTTGTAGGTCAGGGGTAAAATGTATTATTATTCTACAGTATTTATATACCACCTTTCTGGTCTTACAGACGTAAGGTTCATATAGCAGACTATCACAAATGTGCACAAAGGAGGGAGATTGGCAAGGAGGGTTCCAGGTTTGTTACAGCAGGGACTGGGGTCAATATTGTGATAATTTGAGAGGGACAGGGAGCAGGAGAATATGGTATTTGAACTCCAACATCCCAGCCCAATTTGGAATTTGCCTCATCAGTGAACAAAAATAAGACATTTCTTTACTTTCTATTGCTGACATAATTCATCATTTTGTACGCTTTTATCTGTCCTGCATCTGCTGTATAACACTTGCTGAGCAATCAAATGAGCCAAAATAGTTTCATAGAAACTTATTTTAAAGAAAAACTAAGAAAAACATTTACTAATGTTTGCTATTTGTTGTATCCAAATGTGTGCTTCTGTCTATTATTATTATTATTATTATTATTATTATTATTATTATTATTATTAAGACCTGCCACAAGGAACTAAAATTTAGAGAATGAAGACATGATTTTGGCACTTTAGGAAATAACAAGAGATTAGCTTTAGTTGTAAGTTAAATTATTTTGATTTTGGAATAGTGTCCAGGCTAACACTCTGTTGTCTGAGAATCCCTCTATGACCAGAATGACCCTTCCTTTGGATTTGGATTTTATTAACCATACTTGGAATTTGGTGTGGCTACCAGCAACATGCAAACAATATACACAATATACAATAAATACACAAAACAAATAAGGGCATTATTCAGAATGAAACACTGCCTCCGCCTCCGTGTCACCTCAGCATAAATTACAGTTCAACAATTTATAATAAAAAAAAAAGCCTCCTCCTTTCAATTCCAGATGTATCCAATGCACTGTCCTGAACAGACTCATTAAATCAGGTTTCTGTAAGACAAGAACAGCCAGACATGAAAAGTCAGGGTTTTGTGCAAGGATAGCGAATTCCTCTTGTGTGAAAATAACATTTCATCCATTCACAGGGGAGCTTCTGACAGTGAAGTGCTGGTCTGGGTGTCACCCTTTATTTTGACTGTAAATTCCAAAATTGTTTGCATTTAATCAAGAGGCTGATGCCTCCCAGGTAAGTGGTGGCTTAATCTAAAAGTTCAGAATTCTCTTTATATGTGACCACACTGTCTGTGACCTCATTTATCTGCACAGGGCAGAATTGCTATTTTCCTCGTTATCTGCACCTCATTATCCACTATGCAGAGACCTTCCAAAGGCTGCAGGGACCTTCAGAATTGCACCTGCAACCAGCACTGACCCCTTTAAAATGACTGGCTGAAGCATCCATCGGCCAAGTTTAAGGAGTCCATGCTGGTTACAGGTGCAATTCTGAAGATCCCTGCAGCTTCTGGAAGGTCTCTGTAGCATTCAGGGATTCTTTGGCACTTCCTTCTGAACCCTGCTGGCTTCCTGAGGGACTCAGCTGGATTCTCCTGATGATAGATAATGTACCCCTTGCAACTAACCCCATTGATCCCATAGGAACAATGATTCGTTACCTGCAAATTCGGTATCTGCAAGGATTTCCAAGAACCTAACCCTAGTGGATAATGAAGATTGACTGTACATCAGTGTTTTTATTCTAAATACAATTTATCTGGAAATATCCAAATTCTTTTTTCTAAAGTAAGCTTTGTTGTTGTTCAGTCACTGACAGCGCAATCCTAAAGGGGACAGAGCACTGACGCAACATTGTCTTCCACTAGCTTCCAGAGTTTGCCCAATTTCATGTTCATTGCTTCGGTATTCCTTAAAATGACTTTTGAATCATGCAAATTCAGAGTAAACTTAAGATTTCACTAAAAAGTAGAGCTGCAAACTTGTAATTGGTTTACCAATGGGGTGATGAATCAAACTTTGGGTTCTTTTTCCTCCCTTAAAGTTCAATGTGCAATCAGTTGTAGACCCAATTCAGCAGAGGCTGGCTAGGGAGGTCAAAAATAACAAAAAAGGCTTTTTCAGCTATGCCCTGAGAAAGAGAAAGGAGAGGTTGGGATTGCCAATGGCCAATTAGTGTCTGGTGAAAAAGAGAAGGCAGAGATGCTCAACTCCTAAATGTGTCCATCTTCTCTTAGAAAGAGGACTGTGCAAATGTGGATGCTGGATCCTTGGCCAATAGGGGGAAACATATATATCCCCACAGAGGTAATGAACACCTGGGCAGCACAGATACGCAGATTAAGATTGACAGATAACTTGTCAGAGACCACCTAACTGGCCTGAATGAATTCATGTCATTTGGACCAGAGGAGGTGCATCCTAGAGTGCTAAAGGAACTTGCAGATGTACTTGCAGAGCCTCTGTCCATCATTTTTGAGAAATCCTGGGGGACAGGGGAAGTGCCTCTAGACTGGAAGCGGGCTAATGTGGGCTTCCCAATCTTCAGAAAGGGGAAGGAAGACCCGGAAATTACAGGCCTGTCAGTCTAACTTCAATACCGGGGAAGATATTGGAACAAATGATAAAATCTGCACACACCTAGACAACAACTTCGTGATTAACAGAACTCTACATGGATTTGTTAAAACAAATCTTGCCAGACAAATCTCATCTCCTTTTTGATCGGGTGACTAGCTTATTGGATGGTGGGAATGCTGTGGATATGATTTATCTTGATTTCAGTAAAGCATTTGACAAGGTTCCACATGACCTCTTAATCAGCAAGCTGGAAAAATATGGGCTAAATGAAATCATTGTTAGGTGGATCCACCATTGGTTGGATAACCGTACACAAAGAGTGATTGTCAATGGCTTTGTTCGACCTGGAAGAGAGTTTCAAGTGGCGTGCCCCAGGGCTCTGTCTTGGCCTAGGTTCTCTTTAACATCTTCATCAATCACTTGGATGAAGGGATACAAGGGGACCTCATCAAATTTGCGGATGACACTAAACTGGGAGGAGTAGCAACCACTATAGAAGACAGTAAAAGCCTTCAGGAAGACCTTGACAATGGGCTGAAATGAATAAGATGATGATGATGTTCAACAGGGAAAAATGCAAGGTTCTACACTTGGGCAAAAATAACCCAAGACGCAGGTATAGAATGGGGGAAACCTGGCTTGGCAGCCCAACACGTGAGAGGAATCTTGGAGTTGCTGTGGATCACAAGATGAACATGAGTCAGCAGTGTGATAGAGCTGCAAAGAAGACTAATGCAATTTTAGCCTGCATTAATAGAACCATAGCGTCCAAATCACAAGAAGTTGTGGTTCCGTTTTACTCCGCATTGGTGCAACCTCATCTGGAGTACTGTGTTCAATTCTGGGCACCTCAGTTCAAGAAAGATGCAGGTTCAGAGAAGAGCAACGAAGATGATCAGGGGGCAGGAAAACAAGTCCTATGAGGAAAGGTTGAGGGAACTGGGTATGTTTAACTTGAGAAGACTGAGAGGGGATATGATAGCACTCTTCAAATATCTGAAGGGCTGCCATAAGGAAGAAGGGACGAATCTGTTCTCATCTGCCTCTGACAGTAGAACTAGGGCCAATGGGTACAAACTGCAAGAGAGGAGATCCCAGCTGGACATCAGAAAGAATTTCTTGACGATAAGGGCAGTTCGACAGTGAACTAGTCTGCCAAGGGAGGCAGTGGATTCTCCCTCACTGGAGACCTTCAAGCAGAGGCTTGACAGGCACCTGCTGGAGCTGCTCTAGGAGGACTTCCTGCTACAGGCAGGGGGTTGGACTAGATTACCTTGTAGGTCCCATCCAACTCTATGATTCTATGACAAATGTCCCCCTTGGCCCATCATGTTGTGTATGACTTGGCTGGTCCCTCAGAGCTGGTGGTCTTGTAGGAATTTGGTGATGTCTTCCATGCAGATAGGCAGAGAGCATGGATTGAAATCTGAGCTCTTTAAAACTTGCCTGAATGGAAGTGTTAAATCTTGCCTTGTTTAATGCAGGTCAAGGCAGCTTGTGTAGGGGTTTCAGGGCTGTCTTCCATACAGGTGTGACCTGCTTTTGCTTCAGCAAGGTTGTTGTATCAGATGTATCAGATGCTTGGTAATGCTGAAGTGAGGGGGGAAACCATACTGAATCTTAGAAAATTCTAGGTTATGTCCAAATATTTGGTATGTTAATGCCCTTTTTTTTCCTTAATATAAATGTTTACCTTGATTATGTTGGGACATACTCCTAAATGGGACATACTCCATGCAACGACAAGACAGTCTCACATTTTCTCTATTGTGAATTGTATTATAATATGCATTTATCTTATCTAAAGCTGCTTCTTGAAAAACTTTCAGGGTATTCTGACAAGCCTTTTCTGCATTATCTGCTGGCTGGAGATGATAAACCTTATATCAATCAAGTAGCATACTTCAATAAAATTAAAATTCTCCCTCTACTCAACCAACCAGGTTAATGTTAATGTTAAATCAGGAGGCAATAGAATAATCAAAACAGTATAATATTTAGATAATATATTGAAATTATATTATGATAAAAACTTCATCAAGTATACAGTCTTTGTTTTCCTTGACAAACCTGGTCTAGTGTTCAAAGCTTTGTTCGTGTATGTGTGTTCTTGTTTGAATGTCATAAAAATTCAGTCAAGAACCAGAATGTTTGAAAGCTTCCTGTTATTGATTTGGAGATGCCATGAACATTTTGTGGAATGCTTTCAGTTTTCTATAAGAGTGAGAAGAACCTATTCTTCTTCAGTTCAATTCTAGTGTGTTTATGTGCTTTAGTGTTCAGTTTAGTGTTCAGTTTACAAGGAGCATATACTACTGCGATGCACCTTCTACCAGGGTATCCGAACTAAACGTAGTCTTCCGCTGTTGAGTAAATTGCCAGGACAAACAGACCAACAACTTACCAATTTACTCTTTACTTGGCTGATGGTAATCTGACACTAGTACGAAATGTTGCCAATTTTTTCGCTGTTTCTATAAGTATGTGGAAATCTATTATGAAAACCCCCGTCTAAGGATTTGGTTATGTATTGCTTTCAAATTTTATGTTTTAATGTAATATTATATGATTTTATACTAGTTTTATTATTTATACCATATTATTTATATTTAATGTTTTTACATTTTATGTAATCGAGCTGATGTAATTTACTTTGCACTGGTCTAAGACTGTAATAAATTCAATTCATTCATTCAAGGTATAATGACCTTGGCCTATTTGGACATCACGTTTTCAGACCCTACAATGCATGATTGAAAGGATCAGGATCAAGCCCTGTGCTCATGTTCTTCCCATCTCTCCCCACTTTAATGAAATACTTTGTTTTGATTAAATCACACTATACAGTTGCATCTGAACCATCCCACAGTGGGTAGATGACTCTCCCCTGCCCCAACCAGGTCTGCAAATCGCAGCAACGCACAAGCACAGGGTTCATTCTTGAGCCTCCAAATTTCTAAATGTATCTTTTGTGTCTTGGACAGCTCTGTGCAGTATGTACGCCAAGGGTAGCTTTCTCTGTGTGCATCTAAGTGTGCATAGAATGACAGCCTGAATGAATTAACTTTAAAAAAAAGAATTTATGCTAAAGGACATCATAAAGAAACCTGTATGCAGGTCAAGAAGCAACAGTTAGAACTGGACATGGAACAACCGACTGGTTTCAAATTGGGAAAGGAGTACGACAAGGCTGTATAACCGAGTTCAGCTGGAAAAGCTGTACTATCTCCCATTATTGCCGATAAAAACTATCATTGCACTTCTCGGGTGTGTTTAGCATCACCCTGGAATATTCGTCCAAAGCATTTCTCCCATTTCCTGGCCATTTGTCTTCAGGTCCACTCTAAAACGCTCCGATAGGAAATCATGGCCTCTGTAGTTTAATTGGCTCAGAGTAGCCAGGGACTCTACTTCTGCTTCATTGACTACGCTAAAGCCTTTGATTGTGTGGATCACAACAAATTGTGGCAAGTTCTTGAAGAGATAGGAGTACCAGACCATCTTATCTGTCTTCTGAGAAGCCTGTATGCAGGTCAGGAAGCTACAGTTAGAACCAGACATGAAACAACTTGGAACTTTTCAATTTGGAAAAGGAGTACGACAAGGCTGTATACCGTCACCCTGCTTATTTAACTTATATACAGAGTACATCATGAGGAAGGCAGGGCTGGCTGACTCACAAGCTGGAATCAAGATTGCTGGGAGAAATATCAACAATCTCAGATATGCAGACGACACCACTCTAATGGCAGAAAGTGAGGAAGACCCCAAGAACCTTCTGATGAGGGTGAAAGAGGAAAGTGCCAAAATTGACTTGAAGCTCAACATTAAAAAAACTAAGATCATGGCAACCACTCCCATCACTTCCTGGCAAATAGAAGGGGAAGAAATGGAAGCGGTGACAGACTTTATTTTCCTGGGCTCCAAGATCACCACAGATGGTGACTGCAGCCATGAAATTAAAAGACGTTTACTTCTTGGGAGAAAAGCTATGGCGAACCTAGACAACTTAATCAAAAGCCGAGACATCACCCTGCCAACAAAGGTTCGCATAGTCAAAGCTATGGTTTTCCCAGTAGCAATGTATGGCTGTGAGAGCTGGACCATAAGAAAGGCAGAGCGCCGAAGAATAGATGCTTTTGAATTAGTGTTGGAGAAGACTCTTGAGAGTCCCCTGGACTGCAAGGAGATCCAGTCGGTCAATCCTCCAAGAAGTCAAGCCTGATTGTTCCCTGGAAGGACAAATCCTGAAGCTGAAGCTCAAGTACTTTGGCCACCTCATGAGAAGAGAGGACTCTTTAGAAAAGACCCTCATGCTGGGAAAGATGGAAGGCAAAAGGAGAAGGGGGCGGCAGAGGATGAGATGGTTAGATTGTGTCACCGAAGCAATGAGCATGAAATTGGGCGAACTCCGGAAGCTAGTGGAGGACAGGGAGGCCTGGCGTGCTGTGGTCTATGGGGTCGCGAAGAGTCGGACACGACTTAGCAACTGAACAACAACAAAAGGACATCATATTATTTTGAAAAAAGTTTAGATTTGACACGAAACTTGTGTTCTGGTTCTGTAGTAAATGAGGGTAAGCTTCAGCTAGCTTACTTGTCTCCCTTCTTGCCCCTCCACTATTATGAATTTGCCCACTATCACAGAGGAACCCTTCCACTAAAGCAGCCTTCTGCTTTTACCCAGTCACTTTACCAGTAATGGGAAGAGTGGGATCAACTGTAAGATGTGGAATTCTAACAGTTCTGATGGAATGGCAAAACAAATCAGGAAGATTGTGGACTGAGGCTCACACATGTAAAACATTATATGGAAAGGCCGAGCTCGATAGAGAATTGTTGAGAATTGTTGTCATCCTGTGGATGATCTGGCCTGCTTGTGTAGATGGAAAAACTCTAAAAAATTTATTTTGAAGATTTGTATCCCACCTTTCTATTTGCAGGAGCAAATCCACAAGGTGGCTAACAATACTGAATCAAAAATTGTACAAAATCAAAAATAGGATACTTTTACACAAGAAAAGAAGAAACAAGGGGGGGCAATAACTTATTAGAGATGGGCAAAATACAAAAACCAGGCTATAGAAAATTCAGACATGCTCAAATGTTTAAAAGAACCACCATCCAACAAAGGAACCCCAAACATAATTCCACCACACAAGGCCCACGTGTATACTTGGCTCCTACTGCAAATCCAAACCGGGTGAACCCTGCAAGAACAAGAACCAGGCACGGTTTTCAATGAGGATTCTGGTGTTATTTCTGCTGCCAATTTTTGCTGCACACAGACCTTTTATCAAAAATATACACATGCATTCTGATTCTTATATGACATTTTTCATGTACTGCAAACCCAGGGGTCTACCATATAAAAGAGAAACAGAAGCCTTTATTGGCATAAAAAAACACAAAATTTTACGTTTGAAATACAACAGTAGGCGCCTCTACATTTACCATTTTCTCACCACTAGCACGACGCAAGTTGACTTTTTCAATCTGGACAATAAATAAGGCCAGCTGGTTAATGAGAGCTGGGTCCTTCACTGCAAATAAACATTTTGAGCTCTCAGACTTTAAGCAAGCCCGTTGCATAAAGGGTTTTAGAAATTTTTCCCTGCTCTTGAGATGCAATGGACAATGGAAAAAAAGGTGTTCAATTGATTCAACTTCTCCCAAATTACAGGGACAAAGTCTTTTTAAATAAGGAATTCCTTTATATCGGCCCCATAGGACTTCTGAAGGGATTACATTACAATGGGCTAAGGTCATAGCTCTTCTGGCCATGGGGTTGTCCAAAATATAAAAGAATAACGGAATTTGCCCAATTTTAACTAAGATTTGGTGGTATAAGGGCAAGCAATATTTATTTGTTGTACTTAATAGATTTTGGTCATGGATGTCAATGAGCCTATTTTTAATCAGCCTAAAAGCCTCAGCTTGAGAAAGCGATCCAACCACTTCAGTACCAATGCCGATTTGGGAGATCTTTGGTAGCCATAGATCGGCTGAAAAAAAAGGGATCTGAACGGAGGTGGCATATTGAACTATTCTGATCATGAGCATAGCATAAACTCTAAGCCAAAATTTTGTTGTACGGACCCAGGCCATCATCTCCAGCATACATTGGCCAGATTCCAGACATATGAGATGCAGTTAGGTAAGCCTAGTATTTTCCTTAAAAAGATGCTTGAATTTGTTCGATTGTTTGATTAAAAAATTTGATCCATAACGGAATGCTGTGTAGTAATTGTGTGATACATTTAGCAGTGAAAACTTCTATAGCGGCAGGGACAAAAGCGCCACCTTTATTAAAAAAGAAACTACAAATAGCTTGAGAGGAGAGAGAAGCTTACGGTGTTAGACCATGTAAGATAAGTAAAAATAAATCCCAGGTATTTAAAGGTCTTTACCTGTTCTGTACATTGCATGTTAAAATACCATTTCCTAGGTCTCCATACTTTTCCAAACACCATAATTTTTGACTTGCTGAAGTTTAGCTGGAGTTTATTACAAGTCAAATAGGCACTTATTAACCATTCTTCTCAAACCCAGACGTGTGCGAGACAAAATGACGGTGTCGTAAGCATACAAAAGTAAAGCCACACAAAAGGATCCCAATTTTGGGGGGGTGACCATCCACGCTTGCAAGATGGGACGCCAAGTCGTTCAGAAAAAGATTGAACAAAGTGGGCGCTAACATACAACCTTGTTTTACCCCCTGGTTAGAGGGGAAATCTTCAGTTATTCTCCCCTCCTGTGAAATTTGCACATGACACTTAGTGTCTGTATAAAGACCCTTAATGCGAAGTAACAATTTAGGATCTATCCCCAGTTTCTCAAGTTTCTTCCACAGAAGATTTCTGTCAACACTGTCAAAGGCACATTTCAGATCTAAAAATGCCACATACAGTTTAGTTTTAAGTTTGACAGTGTATTTAAAGGCAAGGTGATATAAAATAAGACCATGATCGATAGTGGACCTTCCCTGCCTGAAGCCGATCTGTTCTGGTCCAATTATATTTTGTTGGGCAATCCAAAGCTTTACTAACTTTAGCCGATATTTAGCATACAATTTGTCAACTATAGACAAGAGACTAATGGGCTGATAATTTTCTGGCTTTTTTGGGTCACCTTTTTTAAAAATAGGGATTATGGTGGATTTCAACCATGATTTTGGAAATGATCCAGAGGAGTTGACAGATGTAAACAAATTTGCCAGAATAGGGGCCCAGAAATCAATGTCCGCCTTAAGCCATTCTGTGGAAATAGAGTCCGGCCCAGCAGCTTTACCAGACTTAAGTTCGAGGATTAGTTGTTTAATCTCCTCTGAAGCTACCAGGGGCCACTCTGGAAGCACAGACAAGGGCATAACTGGGTGAGTATTGGACGACGCTGACAAGTCAAAGAATAATGCCAAGAAGTGCTGAATCCAGTGATGGCTACTAACTGGACTGATATCACTAAACTTGGACCTAAAGTTCCCACGTACGATATTCCAGAAGGCTTTAGGGTTGTTATTTGCCATTGCTAAATTTAATTTGTACCATTGGGCCTGTAAAAACTTTTTTCTCTTGGACTTAATCAAAACTTTAAGAGAGGCAGTAGCAACAAAGTACCTTTGGAGAGAGGCCATTGAGATTAGAGCTCTAAATTTAGCAAAGCATTCCCTAACTAGCGCTTTGGCCTGCTTACAATTCATGATCGAACCATCCCGGCTCAAAAGTGCGTACTTTTCACTTGCCCCCTTCCTGTAACTGACCAATGCTAGATACAATATAGGATATTAGAGACTCATATGAGGATATAGTCAACAATGGGTCCGCATTGGACAAGATATTTGCATTGTATTCTGTACTACAAGGAGTGTCCAACAAAAAATGAATTTTTTGAATACTATTGTCCCATCTCAAACTAATCAGCATTGTAGAATTGCTACTAGGAGAGGGGGGAGATGGGTTACAAGGGAGGTTCAGATCTAGCCAAAGGGGAAGATGATCACTCAGTTTAAAAATGTCCACCGTAAATTTAGTAACTAAATGGAACAGAGAAAGGGAAATCAGTACATAATCGATGATACTACAACCCAAGGAGGAGATATAAGTAAACTCCGCTGAATTTGGATATTTAGACAACCCATTTAGCCATAGCATATTTAACAGGAGACTAAGCTTTGCTAGCGTCATTGGAAAATTTGTCCTTAGATACTCTCTGTAGTGAGTGTAGAGGAAAATAAGCCAGATCAGCATCGTCTCTTGGAATTTTTGAGTAGATCTTAAAACCTTCTCCTACCCTTGCATTCACGTCTGCTCCTATAATGATGGGCATCTGGGGGAATTTGTTATTAAGATTAATACAATACTCTGTAAAAGACTCCCAAACGGCCTTACTCTGGGCCTTATTGGCACAGGGGGGTAAATAAGCATTAATGAGTAGTAACATCAGATGCTTTAGACGTATTTTCACAACAATAATACTGTACAGTTCCTGAGCGGTCTCAACTAAATCAACAGCTAAAGAATCCCTGATTAAAATTACTAAGCCTGCTTGAAGACACCCTTTCTTGTTATTTTCTAAACGCTGGTAATTGAAAAGTTTGAAAGTTCCCCACGGAGATCGTATCGCTGGTCCACATTTCTTGCAGACAAACAATGTCATGGTCTTTTAAAAAATTGAGGAAACCAGTATCATGCTGCTTATTTTTCCATCCTGCAATGTTCCATGAAACCAAGGATAATTGGGCTTGAGGATGGACAAGACTGTCTGAGCATAAATTCTTGGAAATGAAAACATTAGATGCCAGGGAATGAATTGGCTGTTCTAGTTAGACTCAAGAAGGATTTATTACCTTTCCCGTAGATGATGGTAGGGCCCTAGATCCCCTAACAGAAGGGTTTAGAGCAGTGATGTCCTTCAGGGGGAACAGACCAGAAAGGA
This sequence comes from Lerista edwardsae, assembly GCA_029204185.1. NCBI lineage: Eukaryota > Metazoa > Chordata > Lepidosauria > Squamata > Scincidae > Lerista > Lerista edwardsae. The sequence continues at coordinate 174,723 of JAJKFI010000240.1, read as the reverse complement.
TGTTCCGGATCCTAACGGGCTCCATGGCTGCTTCCGGGTTTTTGGTTTTTTTTTCAACATTTGAATTTGAACTCAAAAGTGAGTTCCTATTCCTAAATCATTTGAATGACACCACTGGTTTAGAGGCTGAATGGGAGGGGGGGGAGATCAAATTTCCCCTGTCCCCTACACTCCGCTGAGGTGTATCACATAAGTCTGAAGCAGCACACAGCCCAAAGTTCTACCGCTGCCTTGTATCGGATTTCTGACTTGGTATAGAGTACATTCTGAGGGGGGGGGACATCTAAGACTCTGCTAGTCACACTGTTTGTGATAGATCTGACTTCAGCAGTCAGTGATTCAAAGTCAATCAAGTTGTTGAAGGATTCATTTGAGTTTTTAAACTTGGCCCCCCTCAGTTGTTCTTTCCAGATCATTGGTAGGATCCTCCAAGATTTTTGATAGAGCCAGTGGCCTTAGAAGTAGTGAAAGTTCTTCCAATATGGGGTCAACCCCCATTGCCCCTAGGGGAATCACTTGTGAAAGAGGGACAGAAGAAGCTTCAAGACCCCCCAGGGAGCTCGCAAGAGGCAAGTTAGAGACATCCATCGACTCCAACAAATACCAAATATGCTGCAACTTTGGTAATAGCTGTGGTAAGGCTGATTCAGTGAGCTTTGAAGCATCAGTAAACTGGTGTGATGAAACAGGCGGGGGAGGGAGACATCCTCAAAACTGCTTTCGGTTCATCTTAAAAATCATTTGCCTACCCTCTTGCTTAAAAATTCTCTGTATAAACAAACTAAACCTTTTAAAGAGAGGTCTAGCTCTCAATATTTTGTGTTAAAAAATCAGAAGCGAAGGATAAATACAATTTTTGCATTGATATGTTGAAGGAAGAAAGAAAAATTCAAGGATTTCTGTCAGACAGACATTCAAATTCAACAGTTGTGAAAGGGCCTTAATGATTTTTCTTTTGGACGTCCAAAGATAAGCATCTTCAAAGGGGATATTAATCACCAATGCCTTGGGAAGCCATTGTAAATAAGATTTACAACCAGGATAATTACGCCATAAGGGCGCAGCTTCCCTCTTGGAGAACGCTGTATTCTGAGGCTTAACTAGCTTAGAGGGAGAATCTGGAGGAGTATGGACATTGTCGTTTGTTGAGACATTTTTACTCAACAGATTTCGTTGAGCCAGCCGCATCATTTCTTGAAGAGCTTGTTGGAGTTGGTCTCCAAATTTACTAATGCGTTCTAGTATTAAAAGAAGAGAGTGAGCAGAGATAAGACAGGCGTTACCAGATTTACGCCTGTCTTGCTTCGAGTTTGCCCCTGTAATATAGCAATCTTCATCCTCGCCAGAGATTTCTAGGGGCTCTGGCACTGGCAAGGAAGTCGCATGATTCTCTTCTACACCATTTGCTTTACACTCCAACCGAGATAGAGGAGAAACCGGTAAAGAGTTGGAAATATTAGACTCGAGAAAGAGGGAGCCATTACTCACTGTTGGAGAAGGCACCAGAGGATCTTGGTCAGGCTGCGACTTAGCTTGTGCTAAAAGAGGCTTTAATCTTCCATGAATTTTTTTTTCCTCTTAGCTCTTTCTTTATCTTTATTATCCAAAGGTTCTTGACCTCTTTTTAGGTTGAAGAGACAGCATATTTCAAACCAAGAGACAACTGAGAAGGAGCAGACACAAACGCTGGTGTTAAATGGCAGCCATCTTCCGACCAACCAATTCACTTCATTTACAATTTAAATATAGCTACCGAATTGACTTACTGCCAGGAATCTCTCCCCCTCATACATACCTCCATTAGAGCAGGGGATTTATCAAACAGCCTCAACTATAAATCTCCCACGTCTGTCTTCCGTCCCCGTCGTAATCCACAATTCCAAGTAAGCAAAACAGGCAGACTTACCCTAATAAATCCAGATTTATTTCAAAAATAAGTATCAATCCAGGCTCTGTCCAAACTAATCAATTTTCTCTAATGTCTTACAAGTCCTTCAAGAATCCTTCACTAGTCATATACAAAAAGAAAAAAGTTGGCGTCAAGTTGTCTTTAAATCATGTAATTCTTTCTACTTAATCACAGGAAAAAAAGAAGGGGGGAAATCCGCTGTCCTCACTCCCAATTTGTCTTTTAGTTCTCCATTGCCGCTCCAGTCTTAAATCTTTGGTCCTTATCCTTCATCTATTTAATAAAGTCCTGCACTATTTTACAAAGAGTTAATTAACGTTAAGTTATAGTCCAAGGATCTCAATTACTGCTCTCGACGTAGAGGAGGGAGGAGGAACCCCCCCTTCCCCCTCTCGTCTCGTCACTTTCAAACTGTTCAGTCTAGTGTCTTTAATCTTCAGTTTCGGATAGTAGAATCACATACGTCTTGCCTCGATTTAATTTTGTTGAGTTTAATTCTTAGATTTTAGTTCTTGAATTTAAGTTGCAATTTCTTTTCCAAATCTTCTGTGGCTGTTCTCCGTGTGGGAAGGCAGGAGAATGAAACTATTCTGAGTTGTCAGTGGCGCCCGGAGCAAGCAGACCTTTCCAAAACAGCAACCTTGAGCCTTCCAAAACAGCAATTTATGCTGCCTTTCAGGTTCAAGTGGCACTTAAGCCCTAGTTCCGCTCCTGGGTCCTTGTGTGTGTGTGGGGGTACTACGCAAGAGTAGATCCCCCCAAAAAGAAAGCTTCGTGTCAGATCTCTCTGGCAAGAGAGAGAATTGTGGCACCCCATTCCAAACTTGGCCCTGCCTCCCTTCCATAGTAACTTGATGGCTAACAACTTGCAGTTGGTATTTGACACTGATATTAATTCTGCACTAAGATAGGAAGCTACTAGGGTGGCTAACTCAGTTTGGGGACGGTCCTTGGGATTAGCTTTACATGCGGTTCTAGCATATACATCCTTCACAGCAAGGACAGACATTTCTTATGGTCTCCATCCATTTACAAGATAAATATGTGACAAGATGAAGTTTAGAATTAAAACAATGTTATTTTCCTGATAAAACATTACATAGGTGCCAATTTTTTGAAACCTTCTTGTGTCATTAGTTTCTAGAAAAAAACTCACTTGTAGTTTTCTTGAGTTACCTCTTGTCTGTGCTTAAGGAACGCATAATTTTGATAGAGGGTTTGTGTCATTTTGTATTCTTAACACTAGGGGACTTAAACTAAACTGTCCTCTATTATTTTTAAACCCATAATCCTGAGCATTTTGTACTGATGGGTGCTATAATCCAGGGTGGTTCTGCTTGAGAGAGAAGGGGGGCCCAAAGAGAAGTAAAGAGGGGAAATAATTTTGACCAAAATGTGTATGCTGTACCCCTAAAAAGTACATTAGGACGAGGGAGGGGTTGTTGTTGTTCAGTCGCTAAGTCGTGTCCGACTCTTCGCGACCCCATGGACCACAGCACGCCAGGCCTCCCTGTCCTCCACTAGCTTCCTGAGTTCACCCAATTTCATATTCATTGCTTCGGTGACACTATCTAACCATCTCATCCTCTGTCGCCCCCTTCTCCTTTTGCCTTCAATCTTTCCCAGCATGAGGGTCTTTTCTAAAGAGTCCTCTCTTCTCATCAGGTGGCCAAAGTATTGGAGCTTCAGCTTCAGCATTTGTCCTTCCAGGGAGCAATCAGGCTTGACTTCCTGGAGAATTGACCGATTGGATCTCTTTGCAGTCCAGGGGACTCTCAAGAGTCTTCTCCAACACCATAATTCAAAAGCATCGATTCTTCGACGCTCTGCCTTTCTTATGGTCCAGCTCTCACAGCCATACATGGCTACTGGGAAAACCATCGCTTTGACTATGCGAACCTTTGTTGGCAGGGTGATGTCTCGGCTTTTGATTAAGCTATCTAGGTTCACCATAGCTTTCTTCCCAAGAAGTAAACGTCTTTTAATTTCATGGCTGCAGTCACCATCTGCGGTGATCTTGGAGCCCAGGAAAATAAAGTCTGTCACTGCTTCCATTTCTTCCCCTTCTGTTTGCCAGGAAGTGATGGGAGTGGTTGCCATGATCTTAGTCTTTTTAATGTTGAGCTTCAAGCCAATTTTGGCACTTTCCTCTTTCACCCTCATCAAAAGGTTCTTTAGGTCTTCCTCACTTTCTGCCATTAGAGTGGTGTCGTCTGCATATCTGAGGTTGTTGATGTTTCTCCCAGCAATCTTGATTCCAGCTTGTGAGTCATCCAGCCCTGCCTTCCTCATGATGTACTCTGCGTATAAGTTAAATAAGCAGGGAGCTACTCAAGCCCCTTCGCCACGACAAGGCAGTGATCCATGAAAGGGGAGGGAGGGGTAGCTGAGCACCAAATAGCATGTTTATTGTAGGTATATTCTTTAACCAGAGAACATCCCACAAGTCCCTTAGCCGCAAGTCCCTATGCATAAGATTGTATGGATTTGTAAGCTTCAAAGGGACTTGACGGCCACACTGAAGTATCTCCACAGCCTCCATACTGGGGACTGCATTTCCGGCCAGTCTTGTTTGGTAGAAAGGGAAAGGGGCAGTGAAAATACAAACAAACCTGCCAAATGCTCAACTCAGCCTCACAATACATACTGTGTTTTTACTGGAATAGGAGTAGCCAGAGAGGGGAGGCACAGTAAGTATGGCAGGTGCTGCAACGCTCTATGTAAGCAGCCCCTTCCCATCACTGTTGGAGCCATTCAGGTCAGCAATAGCAATGCACGTTGCATTGGCCATTGATGCTCAGAATGACTCCGACAGCAAGTGGAAGGGGCCACCTACACGGTGTGTTGTGTGCCTGCCACACTTACCATGACACACACACACACACATGGCCATGCTTCTGCTGGAAATCAGCTGTCAGTGGAAGCTTCCTTCTCCCCAAAAAAGGATTTGAGGACATTCAGGGTGGGGAGTACAACTGGGGTTGGAACTGCAGTGGAGGCAAAAAAAACAACCCCATCCCACCATGATTTTGCCTGTTTCATCCCTTCTCTGTGTGATTTACTACTCTTCTCCACCGCCCCCCGCAAAAAAAGCATTTGCTGTAATGTGTAGTTTTCCTGCAAATGGTCAAGGGCCATAAATCCTTTGCATGTAATTCAGATGGTGGTTAGTGGTTTATAGCAATTCTCAGTATGTATATATTCTGGGTTATATCCGGACAAAACAGTGTTGTGTGTATGTTATGATTCATCTGCCTTTGTGCCTTAATGCTTTTTAAGAACTGGCGCTGAAAACATGCCATTTAGAAATTATTATTTAATCTTGCTATAAATCGTGTTATTACTGGATACTCATTTTCTTTTATTTTGTTACATGGAAAATTGTATTGGTACTTGAAATGCAGTACTATGTGAACAGAATTAAAGTACTTCTGGAATACTTGTTCTCTCTGAATCACATCATCAGCCCCACCAGTCAGTCGTGACTCCTCTGAAAAGAAGTGTTTAGGTAAGGCTGCCCGGTTGCTAAGCAATGGGCATCCGAGGCTTAAACTCATAAAGCTGCAGTGCAAAGTTTCGCCCTTTGAGTGATGACATTGCTTCATGCTGCAAGTCAGAAAGTTGTCGTACTGTCTTTTCCTCAGTTGTTCGCCTATGCATTTTCTGCAAGGGAGACACTATTATTGGACTGTGCATTTGTAGAAACTCACCTGAAATGACTCCTAGTTAAAGATAGTTTTACTTTTAGCACTGGGCTGTGTCACGAGACAGTGAGTCCTGACTAAGCACCACTGAAATCATTTAGACTAATTTGTCATGAATAACAAATCCCATTGATTTCAGTGGGCTTAATCAGGATTCACTTTCTTTAGGTGCCAGTTGTTACCATTTCTCTTCTTTTATTGTAACTCCTTGCAAGTTGCAAGGGATGAAAATCCTAAAGCATTTCCAACTAGGTTCTTGCACCCACCCACCCCCTGCAGATAAGGGGGAACCTCACTGCCATACCACCCACACTCTTTATCTTCTTTACAGGGATGCTTCTTGTTAATGTTTGCTTAGTCTTCTTTAGCATTCAGGGTGCCTGCCTGCCTGTCTTCCCATAAGCTTGCATGTGTATATCATTTGGTAAAAGGAAGAGACATTCTTGCTTAGCATGATTGTAAAGAATATAAACAAAGGTAATTGACATGGCGGGGAGCACTCAAAGAATAATCAGATCCACAAATACAGGGAACGCCTATAGTGGTTGGCAATTAATATAGATTTTTACAATTGGAAGTATGCACCATCAACTGCTACCTGAGATAGCATTGATTTAAATATCCTGTCGTCACTGCAAAACAGAAAGGGAAAACTCTCTGGGCAACCTATTGAACAGAACACATCAGCATGTTGCCAAGATCAGTCATATTTCTTTCTTATTTTCCATGCTGAAGCATGGGAATTAACTTCCAGGGTTGGGCAAGGCAAGAGAGGCTCTCAATTATCTCTTTTTCCTGTAAAAAGCACAATAATAATAATAATAATAATAATAAATAATAATTAATGTGAGCTCTTTGAGGTCAAGGAACTGTTTATTGATTTTACTATGTACATTGCTTTGTGAACTACTCTTCTTGAGAAGTGGTATATAAATATTAATAATAATGTGAAATTTGCCCCCTCTTGTTGGACACCTTTGTCCCTCCTTCTGAAATTTTTTTATTTAGGGAGGGGGTGGATGGCCCATGTGACAGGGTCTTCTCAGTACAGCTCCTGTCTTGTTAGGTATTGTTAGTTTTTTTTAGGGTTGTTTTTTTGGGGGGGGGGATGCCTGGTTAAAGTGTTCTTGCTCGCACAATTGTTGAATTCTCTCAAGTTGGTTTGGTGGTTCCCATGTTTTCAGTTTCTTTAGTAAGAAACTATTATTAAGAAATATTTTGTCTTGTTGTTGTATTGGATGAATTTAATTTGTGCTTGACATGCTGTAAGTTGTCCTGAGTGCCCTTTTAGAGGTGGAATGGCAGGATATAAATCCCTGGTTGATAAATATAAATTAATACAGTGGCCTTGTGTTATGCCAGGTGGATACTTTCCCTCTGTTTGGCCGCAGTGGTCAGTAAATGCAGCCCTTGTCCATCCACCTCTTGAAGTGCGCATTCCTGGGTTTGTATCATTCATCTCCAGACACAAGAATCTGCCCTTTGCACCATTCTAATCATTTTGCTGCATTCTTGCATCATGACCAAGTCCAGGGATGTTGTGTGTTGCTCTTGTAGCACAGCCATCTGCAAAGGAGCACACGGTGACATTTGTGAGAGTTTCTATTTTGTGACTGCCCTAGTGGCAGTTTTGAGTTTTGTTGTAGAGTGAAACTTGACTTTACATGTGGTTGTGAGGTTGTTTCACCCAGTTAAAAAAAGAAGCAACAAAAAGCAACTTTAGAGAGTTAGGTAGGGAGTAACTGATTAATCCTGACCCTTCTGGCTCCCCCCCCCCATCCGTGTTATCCACACCACAGTTGCTTTTCTTTCCACAGGGGAACCTTCCCTCACCCCAACCTCAGTGGAGAAAACCAGTTTTGGGACTAGAGGCATGCCCTGGTATCTGCTGGGGTTCTGTTCCGGACCTCAGTGTGGATAACTGAAACCATGGATACTGCGCACAGATTAGGTGTTGCTTACCCTCCAGTCCAAACACCTCTTTGGACTTTTGAGTCCAAGTCTTTTGAGTCTTGAGTTTTTTTTTTAAGTGTGTGGGGTCAGGGGAGTTATATCACTGCATAGAATTCAGGGCTCGGCAAATTTGATTTTTGGATCAAAGAGCAGTAGTGTAATCAGAGGGGGGGGTGGCGGCATAGTAAGTACAGCAGGGGCCGCAATGTGCTATGTAAGCTGCCCCTCCTGTTTGCTGTTGGAGCAAAGTGGTAAGTGGGAAGCATTGCTTACAAGGTGTGCTGTGGCTCCGGCTGTATTTACTGTGCCGCCCCGATCTTGCTATGCTACTGTCTAGGAGTCAGATGAACTTTCAGCTTTCAGGGCTTTATGTTTTAAAAGATAGCCAACCCCCCAACCCCCAACCCCCAATTGCATGCAACCAGTGAATAGCATAAATTAGATTTTTGCAAGCACAGCAGAGAATTTTCATAGACATTAACATCTTACAAAGTAGCATACTCTGATATGGAATGACAAATGACTGACATTCAGCGTTGCATTTTGTGGTCTCTCAGCTATTATTGCATGCTTCCGTTTTCCAGTATTCATTAATTAAAGAGTACCTGCATGCAAACTAGCACATGCAGACTAGTACCTCCATGCAAACTAGCAACTATAAAGTGTCGCTCATCGCTTTCTATGCAACTTCATGAATTTTCACATTTGCATGCAAGCCAATGCTTTGTGCCATGCACAAAAGATTGTCCACCAACCCTGCATTGTGACATGCACTATAGCATATGTCACTAAACGAAGAATTTAGTGCTTGGATTCACTGCCAGACATGAGCATTTGAAAGATATAATCACTGCTGTTCATGTTTTACTATAGCAGTAATTTGGAAAGAAGGAAATTAGGCATGTGAATATCACTGCATAACACAAACGTGTGTATGTTAAATTTGTAATGTTTCTGATAGAATTCAGACACACTGATCCCAATGTTAATCTTAGATTTAGGTTAGGTTAATCTTAGTTTTTTTGTATCATCAAAATGTTTTAGATTTCCTAAATTTTGTATTTTATTTATCCTGTTGTTTAATGCATCATAGTATACAGCTGCATAGTGTAAATTGTTGCCAAACTATTGATTTTATGCCAAAAATAGAATTTTTGAAATCCTCACACCAAAATTAATTAACAAAATTTGACCAATTTAGCATTTTTCTGAACATTTCAATATTTGCATAACAGTGTGATTGTTTAAAAAAATAATTCCAGGGTCACAGTTTAATTTCTTGGCCCCATCATGACCTAGTGCCTGAGATATGTTGAGGCTTGATGGCCCTTTATGGCAACTGGAACCCGTTGCCGTTTACCACAATATATGTAGTTTATTTGAAAGGAAGTTGAAAGGAAATTGAGTGAGATGAACTTTTATTCATCTTACAAGCTACAGAAAGAACTGTGGCATGTTGTACAAACTAGTTCTTGAGAATCATTTTATCCCCAGTGCCTTAGGAAAGGGGGCAGGAGGGTACATGGGTACTACGCCTTGAGGGGATGCCGACCCGCACCCTAACAGTGGATCCCAAGGCAGGTGGGGGCCTCCAGCAGGCCTTCTGATGCCCACTAGAGGCCTTAGAAAAGCACTTTCCATTTTCACTAAAACCAGAAATTCCTTTCCAAGGTCTCCTGGTGGTCTTCTGTTGCGTGAGGAGGCAGTGCACTGTGTCTCTGTGTCTCAGACCACCTGTGTCCCAGATGCACCTGGTGGGTGTTCTGGGCATCTGTCCTTTGGGGGGGTTGTTAAAAAATGTTGGTGCCCCCCAAGTGCTAGATGCCTTAGCTGTGCCAGTGTTTACCCCTCCAGTGTTTTTTCATGGGCTGAAGTCCACACTTTGTGTGTACTACGATTAAGGAAGAGTAGTTTATTCAGGTGAGGCATCTTAAGAAAGATGGTATCTGAAAATCTTCTTCAGGCTCTATCTGAGCCAAAACATTGCTGTTATCTGTTCTATACATGTGTATATGTGTGTGTGTGTGTGTGTGTGTGTGTGTGTGTGTGTGTGTGTGTGTTTTTGACGGTTTGTTTGCATGATGTGTACTTGTACTTATATTAAGCCAGTCTGTTTCTACTGTCCAATTTACCCTATACTTTTTTCTCTTCCCTGGCTGCTTTTTCTTCAGGCTCTGTTATCACTCTCTATTACCACTCTCCCAGATTCCTTCCTTTATGACCTGCTTAGTTTCTTACTCATTGAAAGATGATGCTGGCATCAATCACTCTTTATTTACCAGCAGAATTTCCTCCTCTGCCCCCCTCCCCCAGTCAGGATGCTTCCACAACCAAAGGAGTATTATCCACTAGCTTTATGTTTTCTATAGGTTTCCTGGAAGGAAGGAATTGCATTAATTCTGCTGAAGTGATGATATTTGTAGATGTCATTACTTGCTCAGTGGGAACGGTCAATATAATTCAGCCAGTCTGATAAATCTGCTTTCCAGAGTGGATCTTGTTTTTTGAAACTTAGCACCATAATGTGTTGTGTGTTTTCGTTTTTACTCATATCCAATTGCTTCCTCATAAGCATTCATTTTGAGGCAATAGTGATCCTCTTGCCTAACAGTTGCCTCTTGATGGAAAAATGACACAGCTGAATTTTCCTGGCTACTAGTTTTTTTCAACCCAGAGTTGACAAGGTAAAAAAAAAAAAAAACACGAGGCGAGAAAGTCCTGTGAGTCACGGAAGTGGGGGGGGGAATTCTGCAAAGAGCAGCTTTCATAACACATCCACCAATCCGTCACCAGAGGCCAAAGAATAGAAAGCCCCTTTACGTTGCCTCTGTTCTGGCACAGAGCGACAGCCTGCTTAGCTACACGCAGATCAGGAGCTACTGACTGGATTACAGCTGAGCTGCTTTTGTGAGAGGCACGGTGGAAGTGAGTATTCTTGTGGAACTGGCACCGTGCTTGATGGATGCTTCTAGCTTGTGTTTGAAAATATGTTTTGGATTTGGGACAGACTTTATAGTCTCTCTCATTCATCTTCTTGGAGCTGAAAAGAGGCCTTTGGGAAGCCTTGTGTGTGAAAATCTTGTACCGTTGCATTATGCCCTTAAAGAGTCTTACAGTATAGAAACCAATCAAAATGTGGATGGCCCAAGGTGGTAATAAAGGAAACTGTACATGTTCTTATGTACAGTTAATAACATACTTGTTTCAAGCTTTCACTGAAGGGTATACTACACGTGTCACTTCAGGGGGGGTTGGCAGTGGTTTTCTTTGGAGGAGTTGGGAGGGAATGCTTAAGCACTCCCTCCTGACCCAAAGTGCTTGTACCCCTTCCTTCCCGAAAGCTTTTTTTAGACCCTGTTACTGTTCCAGGCACCTATTGATGTGACAAATGGGGATATAGGACCTGTGGGGTAAAAACTAGTGGGGGGGATTTCAGGGGAAACATGGCTGGAAGAGTTAAGCATCCTAAAGGAAGTTTTGCAACAGAGAAGGACTATCAGAGGGGTTCAGCGCAGCATGCTAGTCCATCTCACCTCTTACCCTCTGTGAAACTTATTCTTGCAAGATGGTGCCCTTCTCTGTAGTGACCCTTTCCATGTGGAATTTCCTGTTTTGTGAGGTGCCTTTCCTGCTAGTGTTTAGAGCACATTGAAGGCTTGACTGCTCCGACAGCTGTTTGTAAAATTTGTTTTGCTGCCTTAAAAAAGAATTGCGTGCTTGCTCTTCCTGTGCTCTCTGATTTGTTTACTTGTTTGGTGGTGATGATTTTGCAAAGGTTTTTCTTTTCTTTTTTTTAAGTTAAGCCACCTCAGTTCCTATGGGAGAAAGGTGGAGTGCAGTTTAAAAATAAATGAATACCGTCAATTTCCTCATAGGAGGTGGCCCGTGAGGGCAGGTATGAAACTGGTTTATATACCTGGTTGTACAATTTGTCTGTTTGAACAAGGTTGCAGGTGCCACAAAATAACATTTGTCCTACAAACTGTTTCAAGCTGCAACTACTGTGGTGTTTTGCTAGAAAATATGATAGGAGAGTAGGTAGAAAGGGAATCATTTCTCTGTGCACATATTCTTTTTATCATTTTTGTTTGTGCTCTGTAATGTCCTTCATGCCTTTCCTCACTTCAGGATTGTGACTTCATTTTTTTTCATTGTTCTTAACAATATGGCATTTGTACACAGCTTTCCACTCTTGCTGATGCTCTCTTATTTTGAAGAAATTCTGGTCTCTCTGGAATTGGAAAGTAACAGGGGTGGCAGATCGGATATAACCCTTTCTTTTCTTTCCAGATGACATAGCAAGGTGTCTGTGGTGAATAGGTGACTTAACACCATTTTTTTTTTAAAGGAGAAAGCTCTGTTTATGGTGGAGGACAGCCATTGAGACATCTTGAAATGCTCATCTAAAATAAGTGTGGAAAAATATTACTATTCCTTTTAAAGAAGAATTAAGCCCTGCTGTAAGGGCGACTGCACAGAAGTTGCATTTGTGTGTAGGCAATTCCATGATTATCGCATGTAGATAATCACGCATTGCAATATATGCATGTGTAGGACTACCATGTGCAGAAATCTTCCAGTCGACTATGTGTGACTTCCATTTTTAGAAATTTGGCAGTGGGAAGCAGTTCAAATGTATCACAGGGAGAAGCTGAGAATTGGACTGAGAGCCAGGTTCAGTTGCCTCTGGTCGTAAGGACTGTATTATTTACGCTAGGTCAGTTGTTCCCAAACTGTGGGTCTGGACCCACCAGTGGGTTTTGAGCAGTAGTGGGATCTAAATGATTTAACAAGTGGAACTCACTTTTGATTGGCACTTGTGTCGGGACCCACCCGCCGGAAGTGACGTCATAGCCGGAAGTGATGTTGTGGCAGGAAGTGAGGTCGTGGCCGGAAGTGATGCTGTGGCAGGAAGTGAGGTCGTGGCCGGAAGTGATGTTGTGACAGGGCTAGCACGTGGGCTAGCAAGCCCCAAGAACCAGAGCAGCCACCCCACAGCCGTCTGAGCAGGGATCTGAGCATACGCACGTGGGCTAGCAAGCCCCAAGAACCAGAGCAGCCAAGGAGGAGGGGACGGTGAGAACCAGGGGGAACGAAGGGGGAGAATGCAGGCCAGCACACCACGGAGGGAGCCGGCTGGGGTTTTTTTTCACTCTTGCGGGGGGGGGCGGTGAGAAGGAGGGGGAACGGACGGGAGAATGCAGGCCAGCACACCATGGAGGGAGCCGGTTGGGTTTTTTTTTCACTCTTGCGGGAGGGAGGGGGTGCGGTGAGAACCAGAGGGAATGGGGAGAAGGCAGGCCACTCCATGGAGGGAGCCCAGGCCTGCCTGCTGCCGTCTCCCGCCACCAATCTTCCGCCCCTGCTGCTGCTGCTCGCACTACCACCGATGCCTGCCTTGTTCTGGGAACTTGCAGGCAACGGCTGCTGCCTACAGCGCGCATGCGCCAAGCCTCCAATTCAAATCTTGCAGAACTGGGGGCGGAGCGTGCGCACAACCCAAGCAAAACAAGTAAAAAAAAAAAACACAGAGAAAAACAAGCTGACGTCAGCGAGTGCACGGAGCCAGCCAGTGTTGGAACTAATGGAACGCTGTTCCCCCCCCCCCGTTCCCCCTTAATCCCACCACTGGTTTTGAGCCAGTTTCAGGTGGGTTGCAAAGTACCTAGAGCAGCCATATTGAAAAATACGAGAAGATGGGATTCTGGAAAGGGGGAGGGCTGTGTGGTTGTTTTGGTTGTGTCAAGGTCAGATAGGCTTTTTTCCCCTTCTAGTTCACTTTGCTATTGGAAAATGGCTGAGAAATGAACCCAACTTGTTGCTGCATTCTCAGGAAAGCAGCAGCATCTGGCATCACAATGACATTACCTCTGGCCATTACATCACTTCTGGTGGGTCCTGGACAGATTGTCATTCTAAAAAGTGGGTCCTGGTGGGTCCATTTGAGAACCACTGCTCTAGATGTTTTCCATGGCCACACACGTGCGCACGCATTCTCTCTCTCTTTCTCTCTCTTTCATGTTGACGATGTGTTGTAATTTCGTAATTCTATTCTGTGCTTTCCTTCAAAAGTTTGGAACCGAGCACATCCTACATCTAGGACTTTGAGTTTATCTTGCTATGTGTCATTTGGGGGGTGGGTCCTTTCCCTTTTTCAGGTGTGCTTCTAAGCAGTACTTGTGTTACTTCTGCTGTAAATCAGGCTTGTTTTTCCTTGGCTCAGAAATCAAGCCACTGCTGTGGTGAAGACACACGAGCATGTTTTCAAAACCAGTGGTCATTGCTGTTTAGCACTAACCATTTAAGTCTCCACCTTGTTCTGTTATATTTCCTTTCTACCTGGGTCACAGTCTTAACAATCTCAGAGAGCTCTCTGGTTTGCAGCAGGCAATATAGCTCAGCAGATGCCTTCATAACCTTTTTCTTCAACAGCTCCAAGGAAGGAGATGCCATCATATCTGTGGGTGGCAGGTTCCATGAAGAAACTGCTTTTACAGATCCGGCAGTCCTTCTTGGTATATATTCCAAATCTGTTTCCTTGTAACTTTTAAAAAACAATACATTGTTTCTTTCCCTGTTCAAGATTGCATCTTTTGAACAATGATTTTCATTCCCTTTCTGAGTTTTAGTAGTAATAATAATAATTGTTCATTAGTTGCATATCTGTGAAATAGTTTGCAAATACTGTTTGTTTATTGGGATCCTGGGAGGCAAAGCAGAAGAAATTTACTGTAAAAAATCTATATCCTGCTTTTCCTCTCTCATAAGGAGTGTTTCAAGGTGACATATTTGATTTATATCCTGCTTTTCTCCCGAAAGGATACTCAGTGCAACTTACGTTTATATATTTACAATACAAATTGTATTTATACATATAATATAAATTTAAAACTATATAATAAAAGTAAGTCCCATAAATATTAAACAGCAGCAGTCAGAAAAATAATAGGACAGGAGCACATAAATATAATAATGATTAATAAAAGTCACCCATAAAACCAGCAAATGTCAAACACTGTAAACTCCATGCTGTCAGAAGGCTTGTTGAAAGAGTTATTGGACCATGCTGGCAGACTTCTAAGGAGCAAGAAGTTCTTCGGTGAAAGGGGAAGGAGTTCCATTAAGCAGGTGCCACTAGCAAGAAGACCCTGTTTCTCATTGCCATCCCTCTAACCCCTGCAAGTGGCAGCTGTAATCTTAAAGCCAGATTATATAGAAGAAGACAGTCTCTCAAAAATACTTGTGTCAAGCCACAGAGGACTTTAAAGGTACAGACCAGACCTGGAAACGAACCAGCAGCCACCAAAGCAGTGGTCTGGTAGAGGCGAATCACCAACCTCTGTTGACCACCCAAGCCTTGGCTTGGCTTACAACCTTCTGTGCTGTTGCCACCATAATTTTTAAAGGGCTTGTTTAGTGGCAGCCATGCTTTGTGTGCTTCCCAATCCTCCTGCACTGAAAAAGATGCCTACTTTGATGTACAGAAGCCGTTTGTTAAGAACTATATCAGATGTTGCTGTTTCTGCACCAGAGGAAATGAACTTGGGTGAATTTGAAACTTCCCACAATTAAGGGTGTGTATGTAGCTGCCGGGATATGCTTTTGGGTGTGTATGAGAATGAATAGCGGTGTTTTGTTTATGTACCAGTTTAATAGGAACTGAAATTTCTAGAATATAACCCCTTTTACAATGTAGGATACACATTCCTTTTAGGATGACAACTTGAACCCATTCATTGCAAGCTCATCTCTTTACATGCATAAAAACAGTGGGGTGTTTGTGAACCTCTCTCTCTCTCTCTCTCTCTCTCTCTCTCTCTCTCTCTCTCTCTCTC
>JAJKFI010000240.1:58217-158269 GCA_029204185.1 Lerista edwardsae | reverse complement strand
TTTATTTATTTATTTATTTATTTATTTATTTATTTATTTATTTATTTATTTATATCCTGCCTGGGCACCCAAGGCGGCTTACAGCATTAAAAATACAATAAAATCACAGTGTTTAACAATTAAAAACAATAAGAACAATATAAAAACAATTAAAATTTAAAACAGCAGGCCCCATGGATCCTAAAATATAAAAAGGGAATGTAAAAAACCAGCCAGCCTGTCAACTATTAAAAGCTTGTTGAAATAAGACGGTCTTCAGCCCCCGCCGAAATATTGCCAGAGCAGGGAGGGTATTGTAAGGGGAGTGTATTCCAGAGTTGGGGGGCCACCACTGAGAAGGCCCTATTCCTGGCCGCCATCCTTCTCACCTCTCCTGGTGGTGGCACAGTCAAAAGCCCCCCCCCCCCCGATGACCTAAGAGTACGGGTAGGATTATATGGAAGGAGGCGGTCCCTCAGATACCCCGGACCCGAGCCGTAAAGGGCTTTAAAGGTCAAAACTAGCACTTTGAATTGGGCCCGGAAAGGAACAGGCAGCCAGTGTAGTCGCCGAAGCAGCGGCTCGACAGAGTCAAACTGACACCCACATGGAATAGGGCACATCAAAGAGGCACTGAGGGCACAACATACTAAGGCCATACTAAGACATACTCTGACATACTAAGGCCACAACCAGGACCACAAAGGTAGCATTCTCTGAGGTGCTACCTGTTCTATACACAGGGACAGCTAGGCTGGACAGTGGAGCTTAGGGGTCTCAATGTGCAGATGAGATGGTGGTATCAGGAGGAGGGGTTTAGATTTGTTAAGCACTGGAGGACATTTTGGGACAAGTTGGGCCTGTACAAGAGGGATGGGCTTCACCTGAACCAAAACAGAACTATGCTGCTGGTGCGTAACATTAAATAGGTGGCAGAGCAGCAGACAGGAGCTGAGTGGCATGCAGTCTGGGACTCCTCATCCCTACAGAATGAGGGAGAAGTTGGAGAACAACAGAGAAGGTGTGCAAGCGTGAAGGGTGTGACAGCTGGTCCAGTAGAATGAGAGATGGGGATAATGGATCAAATAAAAGGCCCTTCTTGGGGGACCCAATATACAGGTGTTTCTATGCAAATGCACAAAGTCTCCAAGTGAAGATATAGGAGGGACAGGGAGGGGCGTGTAGGAAGTGGGGTGGCCATGTAAGTTGAAGGGGTAGAATCCAGCAAGGTAGAAATTGAAGTTGGGTCCAAATTCACCATAGAATCACTGTAGGTTAAACTGATGTAAAAGTGGGGTGTGTGCTATTGTCTTCCAGATAAAAAACTCAAAGGGGACCTTGAAATGAGGAAACGGATCAGGGAGGCATCAAAGAGGGACTTCAACTATCCTCATATTGACTGGGTCAACTTGTGTTCTGGTCAAGAAAGAGAGATCAGATTCCTTGACATGCTAAATGACTGTGCCTTAGAGCAGCTAGTCATGGATCCCACCAGAGGACAGATGACTCTGGATTTAATATTGTGTGGTACTCGGGACCTGGTTAGGGATGTAAATATTACTGAGCCTTATCTGTTTTGCCATGCATATCGGGGAAAGAGTGCCAAGCAAAGCTGACACAAAAACTCTTTACTTCCAAAGGGCGGATTTCCCTCAATTGGGAAGGCTATTTAAAAGAAATTGAACGGGAAAGTAAAAAGAATCCAGTCTCGCCAGGCTGCATGGAGGCTGTTTAAAACAACAGTAGTAGAGGCGCAGTAGGAGTGTATACTCCATAAAACGAAGGGCCTGAATAGGTCCAGGAGGTGCCTCTATGGCTAACAAGTGGACAGAGGGCAAGAAAACGTCCTTCCATAGATAGGTCTTGCCCTAGTGGGGAGAATAAAAAGAAACACAAACTCTGGCAAAAGAAATGTAAAAAGGTGACACGGGAGGCCAAGAAAGATTTTGAGGAATGTATGGCCAACAGCATAAAGAGAAATAATAAAAGCCTTCAAATACATTAGAAGCAGGAAACCAGCGGTTGGCCCACTGGACAGCAAGAGAGGGAGATTTGGAGATAGCAGAGAAATTAAATGAATTTTAATTTTGCAATTCTTCACAGTAGAAGACCTCAGGCAGATACTGCTGCCTCAATCAGCCCACCCGACTGAGGAGTTGAGTCTATCTGATTTAATAAACCTTAATAGAGGTGACAGACTTAATAGAGGTTAATAAACCTCTATCTGTTAATAGAGAATATGTTTTAGACCTCAATTGACAAATTAAAGATTAACAAGTCACCAAGCCCAGGTGGCATCTACCCAAGAACTGAAGAATGAAGTTGCTGATCTCTTAACAATAGTATGCAACTTGTCCCTTAACACCATCATAGTTCCAGAGGATTGGAAGATAGCAAATATCACTCCAATCTTTAAAAAAAGGAGAAGGGACTTGGGAAACTACAGGCCGGTCAGCCTAACATCTGTTCCAGATAAGATGGTAGAAAACTTTATCAAATATAAAATCCTAAAACACATAGAAAAACAATAGTTGCTGAAGGGAAGTCAGCATGGCTTCTGTAAGGGTCAGTCTTGCCTTACGAACATTTAGAATTCTTTGAAAAGGTCAACAGACATGTGGATTCAGGCAAACCTGTGGATTTTATATATCTGGATTTTCAGAAGGTGTTTGACTCTCTCACCAAAGTCTGCCGAGAAAACTTCACAATCAGGGAATAAGAGGCAGGTCCTCTTATGGATTAAAAATTGGTTGAAGACCTGGAAACAGAATGGGTGTCAATGGGCAATTTTCACAGTGGAGAGAGGTGAAAATCGGAGTGCCCCAAGGATCTGTCCTGGAACCGGTGCTTTTCAACTTATTTATAAATGATCTGGAGATAAGCATAAGCGGCGAAGTGGCCAAGTAAATGTGGCCACACTAAACTTTTCTGGGTGGTGAAAACCAGAAGAGCTCCAGAAAGATCTCTCCAAACTGGGGGAATGAGCAGCAAAATGGCAGTAGGCAACTGAAGCATATTGGGGCAAAAAATCAACACTTTACATATAAGCTAATGGGTTCTGAGCTGTCTGTGACAGCTCAGGAGATAAATCTTGGGGTGCTAGTGGGCAACTCAATAAAAGCGTTGACCCCAATGTGCGGCTGCAGTGAAGAAGGCCAATTCTATGCTAGCGATAATTTAAAAGGGGGGTTGAGAATAAAACAGCCAATGTTATTATGCCATTGTGCAAATCGATGGTAAGGCCATAAATGTAGTATTGTGTACAGTTCTGGTCGCCACATCTCAAAAAGACATAGGGGAACTAGAAAACATACAGAAGAGAGTAACCAAAATGATTACTGGATTGGGGCACCTACCTTATGAGGAAAGGCTGCAGCATTTGGGGCTCTTCAGTCTAGAAAAAGGGGATATGAGTGAGATGTACAAAAGTATTAATGGCATGGATAAACACTCTCTCTCACAACACCAGAACCAGGGGACATCCATTAAAATTGAATGTTGGAAGAGTAAGAACAGATAAAAGGAAATACTTTTTTACCCAGCGGGTAATTAATCTGTGGAACTTCTTGCCGCAGGAAGTGGTGATGGCATCTGGCCTAGAAGCCTTTAAAGAGGGATTGGACAGATTTCTGGAGGAAATGTCCATCACAGGCTACAGGTGCAACATCCTGATTGTAGAAGTAGGCTATCTCAGAATGCCAGATGCAGGGAAGTGGCAACGAGATGCAAGTATCTAGTTGTCTTGTGTGATTCCTGAGTCATCTGGTAGGCCATTGTGAGTTACAGGAAACTGGACTAGGTGGGCCTATGGCTTGATCCAGCGGAGTGCCTCTTATGCCCATTCTGTTTCCCATCATGAGACACTCTTTTAGGGGCAACTGACTCTTCCAGGGACAAGTAAAACAACTTTGCTGTCTTGGAATAGCAACTCTGAAATTTCAGGCATAGCAAGGTTGTTCTCACTTCCCTTTGAAGAGCTTGAGGCCCAATCCTATGGGTTTTATAGTATGCCACAAAGTATGCCACAAAGCATTCTTATGCCACCCAGAGAGTAAGTACCTCCCACACTGAGGCCACAGCAGTCAGAAACTGTGTGTACAGCTTGGGACAAACATTCTAGAAATGTGCACTACAACTTCCTGTGTGAGAATGTTGTAGTGAGTTCCAAGCATCAGATATAGAACTGAAGACCTTCCTTTCAAATACAGTTATACCTGCAAAACCCAAATTTTCAAGGTACATTTCTGAATGCAGGTTCCAAGTGAATGCCTGTGGCAACAGTCACAGGCTGATTCACTCAGACTGTTGCTATGCTCCATCAGACCCTACATTGTTTCCTCTTAAGTGGCAGGGACTATTTGACTTTCTCAACCCCAACCTGTTACCCAGCTGGAGGTGTAGAGACTAAACCTGGAACTACCTACATTCCAAACATGCGTTATGCCTGCAAGCTGTGGCTCCTCTCATATCTTCATGTGTAAGGACATTGCATCCTCTTTGCAAACTAAGAAAGAACCCCCAAACTTTAGAATTCTTCATCTTGCCATGGATCAGGTGACTATAAAATAGTAGCAAGTCAGATACATTCTGTCTGGATAGGTTATGTGGGGCATGGGATGGAAGCTGTGCTTCTGCATTTTTGTGTCCATAGGTAGATATGCATACATATCCCCCTCCCCCCCCAAAAAGACTTGGGGCATAGTTTAGGAAAAGTTGGTGATATACTTAGTTTCTAGAAACCTAAGGAATGGGATGGACTCTTAAGCACACATACAGGTGGGACCACAGTATAATACTGAGGATACTGAAATCCACGGATACTGGGGTCCACATTTAGTGGCGGGGTCCACATTTTCATCATAACTCATTCTAGTACGACCCTAGGAAGAGCAAGGAACCACCATGCAACCTTGAAGTGGGTCTTCAGTCTAAAGCGTTAGTGTTGGGAAAGAACATGGTTTTAACACGCAAAGCTAGAAAATATGATTTGGGTGTTTGTTTTTCTTTTTAAAGGTGTTTAAATGTGGGCCTTGGTATCCACTAGCATCCATGGTGAGTCAAAATTGTAGATGCTGGATCTGCAGATACAGAGGTCCCAGTGTATGCACACTAATAAAAAAAATTCCTGACATCTTTCCAAAAGACAGTGATTGACCAGAGACAGAGATTGGGTTTTGAAGGGAATGGATAGATACAAACTATCCTAGAGATTGCAACTCTCGGAGTAAGACCCAGTGAACCACTTCAGAATAACCGTGCATAGGATTGCACTGTAAGCCACACTTTTTTGTGCTTTATGAAAATTATGCAAAATGCAAGCATAGATAAGGGATAGAAATGACCGTGAAGCAACGTTCTTTCCTCTACAGCAGTGATTGTCACAGAACATCAAAGTAAGTTGTGCTTAAGTTCATTACAACTGACGTAAACTCATTCACAACAGCTGTTGTGACAGGCAAGCTACCTGATGGTACATTAACTTCAATATGAGTTCCCTGTGTGGGCGGTCTAGAAATAATTGCCATCACTGTCTTAAATACAGTCATTGTGAGGAGCAAGAGGGGGGAAATGAATTCAATTTACTATGATTAACAAGCATCGCCAAATTGCAAACTTCACTCTAATCAAATTAAAGAAAAATGCTTTTTATAAACAAATTAAAGAAAAATGCTTTTTGCATTACCATTAATTATTTTGCATCGTTTAATGAAATTGGATTATCTATATTGTGTGTTGGTTTCTCCCCCTTAGTGAGCATATGCTTGGTTTTGTGCATATCACAGATCAAACCCAGCGTTGGAAGTAATCATCCCGATGGAGTGGAGAACAAATTTTGTGCAGTCTGGGCAGTGAGCAGGCTTTGTGGGTATCTGGCCAGAAGGTGAACGTGATGACGGCCTGGTCTATGGTGGAAAGGCTGACCATGGAGAAGAGGCGTTGCCCAGAAGACAGGGCCGCTGAGCAAGATGGCGGAGACTGCAGCGGTGAGTCTGAGGACTGGACCAGCTCTGAAAGCGAGCCCGAGCAGCCCTGCCTGAGGAACAGCTGCAGCAACCCTCAGTGGAGGGAAAACGAAATTCCCCACAAACCGCACCGGCCACTTTGCCGTTCTCCCTGCCTGGATCGACCGAGTTTTTCGCAAAACAGCCTCCTTCAGGATTTAAAATTGGATGAGAATAAGACAAACTTGAACAAGGAATACCAGTCTAAGATTGATTTTGCTTTAAAGCTGGGCTATGCCGGAGATCAGATTCAGGCTGTGCTAAACAAGCTGGGGGCCGATGCACTCATCAATGACATTTTGGCCGAACTTGTGAGACTTGGAAACAAGGTCGAGAATGAAGGACAAGCCAGCACAGGAAGTGCCCCTGGTAACACCACCATTAGTGCAAAGGAGAACGCCAGTCCGGAGCTGTCTCTGGAAGATGACATGGTGGACAGCTCGGACAACTTACGACCGATCGTCATTGATGGAAGCAACGTAGCAATGAGGTAGTTGGGCAATACTTTAAAAAGCTCACGCATGGTAGTCTGCTTGTATACATGTGTGTATCTAACTATAAAATCATGTTAGGTACATTAGTTTGCATAAGTTGGAAATCAAAAGCATGTTCCTTCATAACAAAGGAAGGAATTCTTTGTTATGAATTTTGTCCCACAAAATTCAGGGACACCCTATTTAGAACTATTGTGGATGCATGAACCTCTTCTTTGAAAATGTACATACTAGCTGAATACCCGTGCTTTGCTACAGTAATGGAGGGGAGAAGCTATGCTACATACAGTAGGTTTTGCCACAGAGGGTGGGGGAAGCATAGATAGTCTTACGTGCAGCCCACTCCTTCAGCCCCTCCTCCTGCAGGCTTTCTTGCACAAGCAGTGCAAGCCTCACACAGCTGCTAGCCAGTGCCTGGCAGTTCATGCGGGAGATCAGAGCTTGCCCCATGCTGGGTGCTGAGGAAGGGAGGGAGCCTGGACGGGGTGGTGGCGGCGACAAAGAGATACCCCCCTGGCAGAGGGGGCACCTTTGATGTTTTAAGACATGAGAGCCTGGGTGCAGAAGGCGCAATGGAGGCCTGGACAGGGGAGGAGGGTTGGCAAGGAGGGTACTGCTAATGAAGGGACCATCAGCTGTTACATACAGGAACTACAGTGAAGAGAAAAAGCCTCCTGTGAGGGAAGTTAGACTGTGCCACAGAACTCTTGAGCCAGAGCCCCTCCCTAACTCTCCTGTCAGAGGAACACAGGGAGAAACAGAGTGAGGGCTGGCAATCTCACAGGAAACAGTAAAATGATAATTTACTGTGACTACCCCTTGCCACACCAACTTAAAAAAGGGTTGCATTAAAACGGCCAGCCTGGCCTCCGTTGTCATAGAGGCCACAGGTCTCTCTCGGGCAGTAGCACAGTACAGGGGAATAAGCCAGCCAGGCCCAAGCAATTGGAAGGGTTCCATAATTCACCCCCAAATCTAGATTTGCCCCTTTAGGGGTAGATTAGGGTGAAATCCTGAATGATGTTTTTAATCATCATTCAGGAAGCAATGGGTCACCTTTGGAAGCAAAAACTGGGTCAATATCTCATTGGGCTTAAGAGATTTTGAGGAAAACACATTTGACCCCTTTTTACTCCCTTAGGGTCGAATTTCTAAAAATCCCTTCTTAATCCCTCATGGAAGGAATATGCAACCCAAATTTTGTGTTCTTAGGTCCAGGAGTTTGGCTGGGCATTGATGAGTCACTCAGTTAGGACATAATATATTCAGGATCCAAAGAATTGGAAGAAGTTCTTCCAGTTACACAGGCTTGTGAAACTGAGTCAGAAAAACTCAAAAAATACATATATGGTAGTTTCTCCAAAACTAGACATGACAGGGCATAATTGACGCCATTTTTGGAATTAGAACTCCAAATATACCCAGAAGTACAGTAGGTCTAACTTTTCATACACCAAAATGTGTGTTGGCCTGTTTTAACCGATTGTGAATTCCAGGCAGTCTTGGGAATTATGAACCTGTTGCCCTATTTTTCTTTCTTTCTTTGTGTCATCTTGTCCCTGATGCACCTGAGCTGGGGTTCTCTGGTTCTCTGCACCTGAGCTGGGGTTCTCTGGTTCGTTCACATTGTTTGGTCCATGTGTTATGCTCATACGATCAGCTTATTTTAGGATAGGCCTTACGTTTGTTTTGGGGGTTTGTCTCCTGATGAATTTTACAGTACGCTGTGGGGGTAACTTACTCCACAGGAAATTGTTAAATGCCTGTCTGGCAGGCCAGAATTGGTCATCTCAAGTTATCAGTTAGTGACAAATGTATGGGAATTTTTAGAAATATAACCATGTCTTTATAATAGAACATTTGATCAGACTCACAAGTGAAGCCGCCCCAAATGTTTCCCTTCTCATTTAATGTGCTTTCATTTAATGCACATTTAATGGTTTTCATTTAATCACTTGTTATAGTTCGTTCCAGCTTGTAAATTGCAATTCAGACATCTGTGTTTAATGCTGTTTACCAAACCACACAATGCATTATGATTCCTTCTAATTATTTATCCCACCCAAAGAACTCAGAATGGTGTATTCCGCTGCCACCGCCCCCCATTCTTTCCTCATGACAATCCTATGGGTTAGGTTAAGACAGCTACTGGCTAAACTAATCAAGAACGTTGTGCAGGGATTTGAACTCTGGTCTCCTACTTCTGAGTTCAGTACTCTTAAACGCAAGCCCGTGCTGGTGTGTCTTATTTGAAGTGTTTTGAAAAGCATTTAGGGCAGTGGTTCTCAACCTTTTTTCCATCGGGACCCACTTTTTACTATGACAGCCTGTTGGGACCCCCAACCATAATTGGGAGCAAGTTGCATCGAACTCACTGACAGCGCAATTCTATGCATGTCTACTCAGAAGTAAGTCTCATTGTGTTCAATGCAGCTTACTCCCATGAAAGTGAGTATAGGATTGCAGCCTGGGACTCAGATCCACGTTAGTGCGCGCAGACACGAGCAGCCCTCTGACTCTCCCCAAAGGCCTCCATTAGCTCGCGCAGCCTCCCATCTGCGCGAAAGGCCCTCTTTCTCCAGCCAGACCTCCCTCAGTGTGGCTGCACCTGCCCGGCGAGAACTTGCGCCTTTAACGCCACATGAGGTGCGCCCCCCCGAAAGTCATGAGATGAGATGGATGAGAGCGTGGCGCGCGGACAGGATCCAGCATGCAAATCCCTGCTCAAGCCAGGCAGCTTTCCTGGGTGCCCTTGCCCCTTTCCCCCTCTCTCAGCCTTGCTTACCTTGCAGGGTTGTTGTGACGGGGGGAGGCGAAGCACCCACAAGCCTGACGTCGGGGCGGGATGGCTCACCCGTGCAGTGCCCTGCAGACTCTCTCAGGGCTGGAGAGCCGCCGCCCGTCCTGCACGCTGCTCCCAGGGAGTCCCGCTCGGGCCCGTGAGTGCGCGCGGGATGGCGGCCTCGGACATGCGTTGACTCACGAGTCAGCCCCACGCCGCCCAATGAGCATCCCTCCCGGGAAAGCGCGCGTGGGCGGGAGGCCTCCCCGGGCAATGCCCCTGCGCGCCTCCTCCCGAGTAGTCCCATGGCGCCCCGTGAGGCTTCCAAGGTGAGAAATTCCACAGCTCCCTTTTAGTGTCTTCCTTTGTCTTGGGCCAAGCTTCGTCCCCCACCCCCCGCAGACCCGTTTCTCCCCCCCTGTGTGTGTTTTGGAGGGAGGCACCGGCGACCCCTGCAAAATGCTTGTTCGACCCCCAAAGGGGTCCCGACCCCCAGGTTGAGAACCGCTGATTTAGGGCCATGTAAAACTGATTTTAGGGACGTGGTGGCAAAGTGGGTTAAACTGCTGCTGCTGGGCCTTCCGTCCGGAAGGTTGGGAGTTCAAGACTGCGCAACGGAGTGAGCTCCTGTTGCTTGTCCCAGCTCCTGCCAACCTAGCAGTTTGAAAGCACCTAAATGCCAGTAGATAAATAGGGACCACTTCGGGGGAAAGGAACGGCGTTCCATGCGCTACGGCGTAGAGTCATGCCGGCCACATGACCACGGAAGCTTGTCCTCGGACAAAATGCCGGCTCTACAGGCTTAGAAACGGAGATGAGCACTGCCCCCTACAGTCGGTCACGACTAGACCATTTGGTCGTGGGGAAACCTTTACCTTTTTAAAACTGATTCTAAAACAATTTATGTTGGTTTTCTAGTCATGGCAACAAAGAAGGATTTTCTTGTCGGGGCATTCAGCTTGCTGTTGACTGGTTTCTGGAGAAAGGTCACAAAGACATCACAGTGTTTGTGCCTGCGTGGAGGAAGGAGCAGTCTCGACCAGATGCACCAATCACAGGTAGCAGTTTAAACATTGCTTTGCTGTGATAGATGTTGGCGTTCTGTGGCCAAATGGCGTTCTCTAAAGTAAAGACTAGAACTGTCTGAGGGCATGAAAATGTCATTCAACGATCACTGATCTTTCATCCAAAGTCATTCAAAAATGAGGCTTGCATACACCCAGTTGGAGTTGCTTATTCACCACACACAAATAAGCAGAAAGTCCCACTGATTGAAATGGCACTTGTTTCCGATTCAGTTTGCTAAAAGATCTTTGTGCTAGCTAGGAAATGTCACTAGCAGTGCAGCCCTAGGCATATCTACTCAGAAATAAGCCCCGTTGAGTTGAATGAATTTTACCCTCAGGTACGTGTGTGCAGTTTAGGATTTTAGACTGGCTGATTCTCTAGGCTTCTGTGTGTGAGCAATTCACTAGTTATCTGCATGTACAACTTGTAGAATGGAGTTTTTGCACTTTAACAGACAGTACCAGTAATAATTGCTTCCAACTGTCGAAGAACTTGTTTGTTTTGTAACCTTGAAGTTGAAGTCACAAACTCTATTCCTGAGATGGAACATGGTGACCCTGCCTCTCCAGAAGTAAAAGTTTCTTCGCCTGGTATCCCTGACACTGTGAGAGATTTTTGATCTAGAAAGCTTTGAACATCTTACATCTGACATACTTTTAAGATATATCAGTTCATCTTTTTCCCATTGTTTCCTTGACGATTGTGTGGAATGACTTCATGACAATACTGTCAATCTGTGTACTGTAACCTCCCTCTTCAGGGAGGAAGGAGGTCCAAGACCAAGTCATTCTCTCTCCCTCTCCCCTTTAGAGTGATTCATTCTCTCTCCCCCTCTTTTGACAGACAGATAACATTTGGTAGTATGACCAAGCAGGGGTTAGTTATTATCTCAAAATGCTTAGGCTTAGACTTCAGACTTCTGGAGTGTTCCACTCCAGACTGCAGGTGTGGCTTCATATTTTAGAATGATTCCCTAAGCCACACACACAAAACCACTTATACCTGACGTGGAACAGACCAGAATGTTACTACCTCACTCTGAAAAATGTATAGATTGAGGGCACAACCCTACCTTGCACCGGAACAGGCAGGCCAGCGGGCCTGTGCTACGCAAAGTAGGAGCAGGCTGGAGCTTCCCTGCAGCAAAGGCACATTTGTGCCCTTGCACAGCCTCCCCTGTGAGTTCCTCAGATCTATGCCTGCTAAACAGCAGGCGCAGATCCAAGTGGACCGCGTAGCCCAAATTGGGGTCACGTGGCCTTGGGATTCGGCCTTATGGAGCACGCTTAGTAGTTGGTGTGGGTGTGTGCTGGGGCTGCAGGGGTGTCCCAACGAAGGTGCTTGTCACATGAAAAACAGGACTCTATTCTGCATCTCAGAGGCCTGTTGCAAAGGAGGCTGTGGGCCCCCCAGACCCTCTTGGACCTCAGTGTGACCCCCCAGGTAAGGGTTAAAGCCCCTGAGTGTTCCACGATGTTGTGATTGCAGCAGTGCCATCAGGACACCCATAACTGGGCCACTCCCCTTAAGGGGGAATGGCCCAGCTTTGCTTGCCAGTGGGGGGGGGGGGTCGCAACCCACAGATTGGCATTCACACGGACCAGTGCTTCCCAGTTACGAGCTCTGCAGTAGTGTCCCAAAATGCTCCTGACATTGGATCAAAGCGGTCGGTCTAGGTAACTCATTACTGGTTAAAACGTGGGGCTTGTATCACCTCAGACCACAGGTGGGACTACATGTTTATTTGTTCTTTTTACCCAGGCAACAAAGCATGTAGGCAACACCCATGTCA
The DNA here is from genome assembly GCA_029204185.1 of Lerista edwardsae. Taxonomy (NCBI): domain Eukaryota; kingdom Metazoa; phylum Chordata; class Lepidosauria; order Squamata; family Scincidae; genus Lerista; species Lerista edwardsae. Next base: position 146,152 of record JAJKFI010000240.1, on the reverse strand, counting down.
ATGAGATGGCTAGGCCTGAATTTGACCCTGATACCTAGTTTTCTACAACAGAGAGCGCTTTTTCCTTTACATTGAAAAGTGGTCAGTCGTGTGATCCTTACACCTGAAGTGTGAAGAAGGATTCATTTCACCTTGTGCGTGAACTCTTTGTTTAGACAGGGCTAAAATGGGAGATGGGGAAGTGAAAGATGAGCAGCATAAGGGAAATTCAGTTTCAGTTCACCAGTGAGCATTGCAGTTGATGTAATGCTGCACTATTTAAGATTTCACTTTACCACACCTTGGTTTCCACTGAAAAAGGGTCTTGCAGATTGTGAAGAAAATCTGGGGCTATTCATGATGGAACATAATGTTTCAGGATGACTGTTTCATAATGTGGTCTGAAACAGAAGTTAATAATAGTTGAAATAATAGTGGATTGTGTCAATCTTTTTGTCCAAAGAATCCATGCATCCTCTTAAGAATGCAGCATCTGAGCAAACCAAGTGGGCAATTTTAATATTTATTGGAAAGTCTGCCCCAGTTTCAGAATGGCAAACAATGACAAACCTCAATGAAGCCTTCCTTGTCTGTTTTAGAGATTTTTTGGGTTTTTTAGAGATTTATTTATGAAACTACTTTTGCAGATCAAGAAATCTTGCACAAACTGGAGAAGGAGAAGATTCTTGTTTTCACTCCATCTCGGCGAGTTCAAGGGAGGCGGGTGGTCTGCTATGATGACCGCTTTATTGTGAAACTGGCTTATGACTCTGATGGCATCATCGTATCCAACGACAATTATCGGGACCTTCAAAACGAAAAACCAGAATGGAAGAAATTCATAGAGGAGCGGCTGCTGATGTATTCTTTCGTGAATGACAAGTAGGTGCATTTCTTTACAAGCCCTAGCAGTTTTAAGCACTCAGCAAGCATTGTTTGCACTCTCATTGATGCTTAAAGGAAGTCTGAAAGGCCAGCATTGCAGCTAGTTTCCTATTTCCCCCAGAAACCAGCCATGACTGCTGCCCTGTTCTTTGCAGTGTCCCCAGCTCAGCTGTTATCAATCTTTTCATCTACTGGCACACTGAGAAGGCACTAAACAGTCAAGGCACACCATCAGGTTTTTTTGACAATTTATGAGGCACACTGCAGTGGCCGTGGGGGTTCACATCCCCCAATGATCCTACTAATTAATGAATTCCTGTGGCACACCTGTGGACCATTCGTGGCTCACCAAAGTGTCTTGGCACAGTGGTTAAAAATGGCTGACCAAGTACCAGGATTCAACCCTTCATTGTCCATTAATATTTGTAATTGGTGCCCTTCTAATGTCATTTAGGTGGGTGACTGTTACTACATCTTGTGGCAGCAAAGTCCACACATTGGCCATGCACAGGGTAAGGGAGGGGCTCTTGCTCAGTGGAAGAACATTTGCGCTGCATGAAGCAAGGTAAATCTTAACTTAACCTGGGTTAAGTCCCTGGCAGCATCTCTAGGACTTGTCTGAGCAAGATGGACCGGGGATCCGACTCGGCAGAAGGCAGCTTCCTGGGGGTGAAGAAGCACTTCTTTTTCTCTGTCCTGAATCCACCACCAGTTTCTCTGGGTGACCCTGAGATCTAATGGCATGGAAGAGGAAGACAAATCTCTCCCTGTAATGTGCATTTTTGCATAAAGCTTTATTGTACCTTTTTTCTAAATGGAAAAATTGTAAACATTTTATCCTTTCTTCAAGGGGAAAGTGCATCAGTTCTCTGATTATTTTTCTCTGTGTTGTATTTTTCTTAATCATTTTTTCCAGCAGTATGATGATAATTGGTTGAAAATGGAGTAGAGAGGGAGAGGGGGACTTGCCAGAGACCATTTGGAGCAGAATTTCTTAATTGAGGGGAGTGTCTCTGAACCAGCTGCAAAAATATTTTGTGTGAATGTATGTTACGTTCATTTTTCTAGGAAAAATGAGACAGTTCCATAGCTGTCATCAGATTCTCAATGAGATAGTGACCCACCGACCAGAGATTTTTTTGCACATGTTTAGCTACTGCATTGTCATCACTGTACACTTGTGTCAATCTTATTTTTTTCTTTTTCTTCCCCGAGGTTTATGCCACCTGATGACCCCCTTGGACGCCATGGCCCCAGCCTTGAAAATTTCCTAAGGAAAAAACCTGTGATCCCAGAACACAAAAAGCAGCCGTGTCCTTATGGTGAGTGTGAGCACTTGTGTGTTTGGAGAGGGAAAAAGAAGACGACGAACCACCTTTTGGTTTGAGTTTTTCATTGTAGTAATAGAGGTGGGGGAAGTGTTTTGTCTGGGTGAGCACCACAGTGCAAGGAGGGCTTTTATGTCTTAGAGGGGAGCTGACATGGCTTAAAATGAGGAAAGGCTGGGAGGAAAAATGTCCGGATGCTCCTTCACTAGACTTGGCTTTGGAGAGCTTTTTAACCTTTCCTGTGTTGCAAGAAAGGTTTGACAGTCTGATATTGGCATCAGTAACACCTTGTGACCAGACCAGCTCACTCCCCAGACTGGGCTCTCAGCCTGTTCATTAGGGAAGTTGGATGATGAGGATTGCGTTAGCCATGTGTTACTGGGGGGGGGGGAGAGTGGCAAGTTCAGGGTGCCCTTCACCCCAAGTTTGCCATTGCCTCCCTCCAGCCTGACAGGGCCATGGTTCTGCACATTGATCTGCTTAGTGGGCAGAGAGGAACAACTGCCTTGTTACTGGGTGGCTGGTGGTGGATTCTCCCTCACTGGAGACTTTCAAGCAGGGACTTGACAGGCACCTGCTGGAGATGCTCTAGGAGGATTTTCTGCTTCAGGCAGGGGGGTGGACTAGATGACCTTGTAGGTCTCTTCCAACTCTGTGATTCTTGGCATAGTTTCTTCAAACGTGAAGGTGCAGAACTTCTGGTTTGATTTGTAGCAACCACGTGAATGAGGGAGCACCTTCATTTGTGCAGTCCCTTTAAGTCAAGCCAGAAATCCTGCGCTTTTGTGCCAGGAGCAGGGTAATTGGGGTCTTTCTTCCCCCGTTACAGAGGCAGCAGTGGTGGACCGGAAGTGACCTTGAGTAGCATTTTGAGTCACGCTGCCTTTGATATCCACACACTGAGCGCCCAGTGAAATAGACACTGCCGAGTGGTCCATAGATGAGAGACTGAGAGGAGACCTCACACTTGTAACTCTGTGTTGTAGGTCAGACTGAGGGATAACAGCCACAAACCAATGGTGGAGCTCCATGGAACTGTACGGTATCACTTGGTGGCACTTTGAAACTCCCTGGGGGGGGGGATCAGCAGGTCCTGCCTGCCTGCCACCCTTGAAGCAATTTCCTTCTCTCAGTAGCTGTGCTGAGATCTGGAGGTGGCGGGCAGGTTCCTTTTTGTCTGGTGCCCTTTCAGTTTTCAGTGCTCTTGTCAGCCAGATGGCCACACTGAAAATTGCGGGGTGGGGGTGGGGGTGGGGGGGGTGGAAGCAGGAGGACCCGCCTGCCACTTCTGGAGCAGTCATTCCTGCGGCATGGCCATCGGTCACACCGCAGGAGCAACCACCGTCTGCCACAGCAGTTTGGAACGAATTGTGGCACCATCCTCGCATCACTGCAGTTACTTCTGGAATGGAGGGATGGGATTGGAGGGGGAAGGCACATGGAGTGGCACATGACTGTGCCAAACCACAAGCAAATCATTACGTGGCAGCAAATGCACATTTGCCATAGCTAATCTCAGCTTATGCACTTGTATAAATTCACACATTTATATACATGCTTGTCACATAAGTTTGTCACATGTTTGTCACTGTATTCTCTGCATACAATGTAATGGCCCAATCTACTCCCTCCCCAATTTATGCTGTGCTGCCAGGCATGCACTGCTCTTCCGTCCCCTCCCTGTCCCAGTTCTCCCAGGAACCGCCCCCACAACCACACCTGCTCCGGTGCAGCGTCTGGGATTGGCTGACAGCATGTGCAGGCTCTGGCCATTTTTGCCAGTGGCTCTGGAGTGCACTAGGTTGGCACATCTTTGCACCGCTTACACCTAACAGGACTTACACCTGCAGATCATGGGATCTACTGCCCTGCGTACGATTGGGCGGTGGTGACGAAGTTTAATCTTGCTCTCCATACCCTGCTGTACTTGGTGTTCTTGGGAGGGGGGGTCATTCCTTAGGACAGGAACTGATTACAATAGCTGTGGAGAGTGGAATGCAAAGCCCGTGCAGCAGGGTCTGCTAACAAGGGGGGTCTGTCGGCCAAAGTGATCCACTTGATGAGAATAGGAGCATAGGTTCATGTTGATAGGTACAGTAAGCTTCTCTAATTTTGCTTCTCTAATTAAGATACATCCCTTGCAAAGTTCATGTCTAATTTGGAATATTTTTTACTCCCCTCCCTCCAGGCAAAAAGTGTACCTATGGACACAAATGTAAATATTACCACCCGGAACGAGCAAACCAACCCCTGCGATCTGTTGCAGATGAGCTTCGCATCAGTGCCAAGTTATCTGCTGTGAAAACAATGAGCGAAGGCGCCTTGGCGAAATGTGGCACAGGGGCTGCACTTTCCAGAGGGGAAATGGCTGCAGAGGTGAAACGCATTGCCCCCAAACGTCAGTCGGATCCGAGTATCCGGTCCGTGGCTGTGGAGCCGGAGGAGAGGCTATCAATGACACGGAAGTCTGAGGCCAGCTCTGTCCCCTCCCTCGTCTCTGCGTTAAGCGTTCCAACCATTCCGCCTTCCAAAAGCCACGCTCTTGGGGCATTAAATGCTCGGTCAGCAAGCAGCCCTGTGCCAGGTTCGTCACAGTTCACCCATCAGAAGTCCTCACTGGAGCACATGACCAGTGTGCAGTACCCTCCCATCTTGGTCACCAATAGCCATGGCACGTCAGTCAACTACACGGATCAATATCCCAAGTATGAGTCTTTGGGGGACCATGGCTATTACTCTATGCTCAGTGACTTCTCCAGTTTGAGTATTAGCAGCATGCATAACACTGACTATTATGGGGCTGACATTGACCAAGGAATATACTCCAGAAATTCAAGTCCCTGCCCCGACAGTTGCCTAAGTCACTCAGGTAACGATTCTTATTCCTCTTTTTCGGACTTGTATCCAGGCATAGGGAACGCCAACCCAGAAGACAACGTGAAGGTTCATCGCGTCCCCCCCTCAAAGTCATCTTCAGCCGTTCTCCCACGGTTACCATGAGTCCTTAACTAGAGTTCACAGCTATGGCACCGAAGGATCCAAGCCTCCTCCTCCTCCTCGTAAACATTCAGTATCTCATTTGGCGTTGCATGTCCAACACCCAGTCATTGGTGCCCGTTCCAGTTGCCCTGGGGACTACCCCATGCCTCAGAACGCCCACCCATCCGCCACCTCCCAGCAGAGCCGTGCCCTTGTGATGACAAGAATGGACAGCATTTCCGACTCGCGCCTCTATGAAAGCAATCCTGGGCGGCAGAAAAGGCCGCCCCTCTGTCGAGAGCAGCATGCCAGTTGGGATCCACTGCCCTGCGCCACAGACACCTACGCTTACCACTCCTACCCACTGAGCAACAGCCTCATGCAACCATGTTACGAGCCTGTAATGGTGAGGAGCATGCCGGAGAAGATGGAGCAGCTCTGGAGGAATCCCTGGGTGGGGGTTTGTGGCGAACCACAAGAGCCACACATTATCCCTGAGCATCAGTATCAAACCTACAAGAATCTCTGTAACATTTTTCCTGCTAGCGTCGTCCTTTCCGTAATGGAGAAGAATCCCCATATGACAGACGCGCAGCAATTGGCAGCTATGATTGTGGCCAAACTGAGAACAGGGCGTTAAAACGTGGGGGTGGGTGGGGGGTTCTAGAGCTTCTTCTGGAATTTCTGAAGGTGAAATATGGAAAAGGCCACACAAATGGTCTGGAGATCTCTGAAAATGACAAGAGCTATTTGTCTATTTGTAAATATTTTCTATCTGCAGTATACGGCTCTGTATATTGTCGCAATTGATATGTGTGAAGCATTCTGTAAAAGCAGATTGTATTATAAATATGGGTACTTCAGGATTTTTAAAGTGGGGATTTTTAAAAAGGCATTTTACAGGAAGTGCATACCTTATGTATGGATGTCCCATTCTTGAACTTGAAAGGTCCTCAGTTGGTATGCCTGAAAGAGGTCATTCAGCACTCTTCGCAATTATATTGCATGAGTCAGTACTTCCAGTATTAAGGGCTAGATTGCCCCAGTATAAAATTAGGCTTTTAAAATCAGCTCTGGCACCCATATATCCTCATGGAAAGGAGTTTGGCTTGTTCCTCCTAGAGCATCCACCTTGGGAAACCTGTGACAATAGAAGCTCAGCCCCTTGACTTGACTGATGCAATCAGCCAGTGAGAGGGGAGGCTTTTTGGGACAGACTGCCTACTTGAGTGCAAGGAAGAATTTCGTCTTGTACATAAGGAGCACTACCAAACCTTTAAGAGAATTGTTGAATGCGTGAAGCCCAGCGTATATGTTGGGCCTCTTGGACAGTCTTGGCTGCTGCCCATTGGGAGGATGGAATGCTGGCAAGCAAGCGAAGGACTCCATGGCCAAAATAGCAGTGCGTCTGTCACAATTTTAAACTTCCTTATAATTGGCATGCATTAACTTCTTAAATCTTCCCCAGATTTGACAAGCTGAAAGCAGTGAAGTTGTAGCATCTCTGTTCTAAATTCTTCTTCCTGTCCAAGCACCTTGATCACAAAACAGTGCCAGTTGGAAGCCCTTTTTCAAAGGGGTGCTACAAATTTGGCTTTATTGCGGTTGTGCTTTAGTTTTGCACTTTAAATCCATGCACAAAGGTTAGCATTTGCTTCCTGCTACTCTGTTTATCTGGTTCGAATGGCTGTTCTGTGGGTGGCACTGTTTGCACGATGAGAATTTTTGCTCAGGGATGGGCAACTTGCTAGCTATAAGCCTCCCCAAGAGGCCTCAGTGGCAGTGGAAGCTTTTTCCTTTTTTTTTAAGGCTGCACTGACTGGACTCCCTTTTTAAATCCAATGTGTATTTTGACGTTTTGCACCACTACTAACTCAAGATGTCTTGAGTTAGGACTTGTTGACTTCTACTGTAGTTTTTTTTCATGAAAGTCGAGAAGGCCCGGTTTCCGGCCTTTTGTTTCTTCATGAGAAGGTGTGACACTGCCTAAATGTTTCTTACTATGAAACACACGGAACGTGAGGCTGCAGTCAGGGTTGTTTCTGGTGTTTTGATAATGGCTTGCACGCTGCTCTCCGGTTGTTTTTTGATCCCAGGGACACCCCTCCCCCATCGCAAGGAAAACTCTCCCTAGACGTTATGCCTCCTTGAATGATTGCGCTGATGCTCACATTGGGTGGCCCGTTTTGGTTTTGTGTCGATTGAGAGCACTTAAGGCAGCTCTGAAAGATGGTTGTAGTTGGCCGTTCAGCTAGTCGTTATTGATGGGACAGAGAAATCGTATCCTGTGTTAGTTCAGTCTGTTTAGTGGGACTGGGCACTATTTGCCCAAGATCAGCCTGACACTCTCTGGGCCAGAATAGTAATGCAGTTGCGCTAAAAGGCACAAGAGAGATAACTTTGCCAGCTTCTGGTTGAGCACATAACTACCACGTGGAGAACTCTGGAAAGTGCTGGTAGGATGAAGTAGAGGCTCAACTGGTCCATGAAAAATTTCTTTCATTAAATTCAAGGGACCGAAGAGTGAAATTTATTTCATACAGCCTGATGGCCAATTCATGATGTCACCTTAAAGCGTGGGTTGGCGGCTTTATTTCCAGGCATCAAAATGCTTGAGGGCCAAATTGCACTACTGCCTTTTTCAGAACTAGCTTCTTTTTGCTTGCTGCTGGCGCATGGTAATCTAAACAACTGATGCTTGTATTTTCACATCATTGCTCAACCTGCTTGAGGGAGGTTTGAGACAGCATGCCACATTGACTCAAGTTTGCAAGGGGGATTCCCCGAGTCTTGTGGGTTGGTCTGTTTTTTTTAAATAGAGTGCAACGAAGCATGCAGGTTTGCCCAATGTTTTTATCGGTGCATCATTTAATAACTGCACTAATCTGCTACAGATGATTTTTCTATTGCATTGGCCAGCTTCTTAACAAATAACCTCTCAATCAAAATGCTGTGTCTTAGTTTGAATTCCTTTCTTCCTTCTTGTGTGGTAAAAGCAGCTGAGAGCAATGCCTCAAATAACCAGAAATGACCTTTTGTTTGTTGATACAAATTGTATCTCTTTCTTGATTGTAAAAAACAAAAAAATGTACAAAAGTCATCTCTAGATTAGCTTCAATATTGTATTTTCATCACTATGTTTGTGACACTGTGTGTCACCTGGGAGTAGCCCATGGAGGATTTTGAATCTTTTTATTTAAAATGGGCACTTAACAGTTTATAGAAAACACAAAAAGGCAATTTTTCAAATCCACTTTTATTATAATGTGCATAGGAAGTGTGTATACTTAAGGGCACTATGCTGCATAAGTGATATTAAGTCTATTTATTGAACGAATGCGTTCTTGCAATGGTTTTGTTTTTGTTGTAAAGTGTATCAGTGTTAATAGTTAAAGGTTCATATTTATACACAGAGCTCTTGACAGTGGAACTGCCGCACATCCTGCTTTTGTTTTTAACAGAATTACTACAGTGTACTTTGGATGTAGTGTGAACTCACACCCCCTTCCCCTGGCATGGAATTCAGTTTACAAATTTATTTTTAATGGATCTTACCATTTTATTCCTGTTTAAAGCAAACCCTTGCAAGGGGTTTAGAAGAATCATTCAGCAAGCCTGAGCGGCCATTACTGCATGAAGTTTTATAGGGGGCTACAAAATATTTTGCTGTCACTGTCTGTAGTCATTTAGTTCTGTGCTGAAAATGTTCAGATCTCTTTTGAGTGTGTTTTTTGGAAGACACACATATGTGGAGAGGAAATAGTGTACTATGACTGTCCTACTCCTTTTCCTTAAAACAGGAAGGGGATATCTTACCCACTCCCCCAATACTCCCAGCCCTTCTGTACAAGTAAGGAGAGGGAAAATGAAGTTGGCCGCCCCATTTTTGACTACACTTTTCTTCAATGAAGCAGGTTTATATACGATTCTGTTATGTCTTGATCCACTTCTGCTAAGCCTTTCCCCCTTAGGCTGTCCCTCTTCCAGTTCAAAAGCCTGACATTTCACAGCCTTCACCTAATGCAGAATTTCTTCTACCATAGAAGGGATGATATAAGGTCACACAAGTCACAGTTGCCTATATTGTAAGAGCTTAAAAATGCTCTTTTTGAGAGCACAGTATTTAATTTTTTTAAATTGTGTACCAAACACCTACAGGATATCAACTGAGATATAAAATTAAAAGTGGCCTGTGTAGATCTAGACAACAGTAATCCCCCTCTTGTAAACTATTTTAACTTTCTGTAATTTATTATCAAGTGTTTAATATTCAGTTTGCTAAGAAACTGAATTTGTGTCTTAAGAAGCCCAAGAGGTTGTTTTGGAATGCATTACTAAGTTAAGTGCTTTTGTAAATATTAAGTGTTTTTGCTTGTATACCCACGTTACTTGACTATTGTTGTATTATTAAGCTATAGTAGTTTGCTTTTGTCTCACTTGTAGAATTAAACATTATACTGTTTAATGGTTGTAAAATCAAATCTCTTTGGGTTTTTTTGTTGACCCAAATACAATGTAAGTCTCAATGACAAAGAATGAAGAAGGATTTTACCAGCTCTGAGCCAGCAAGGGCAGCTTATGCCTAGAAGCTGGCTTCTGCGCAGGCTGCCAAAGCAGATCATGCATCAATCACATTGGTCCTCTAAGGCCCACCTTGTGGTGGCACTTGATGCGAATGGGAAGGTGCATCTCCCCTCCAGGGCCACTCGTGCCACATGCAGCTAGAGCTGGATCAGGGCTGGCATGTAGTGTCTGTAGTGGGTATAATATTTTGTGCAATGCTTTTTAAAAAATCTAGATGTATGCTCAAGGCATCCACTGGCACAAATGTGTGTGTGTTGTCTTTGTAAAAAGTGTTTTATAAGCTGAAAACAAATGTCTGCAATACAAGTGTCACAAGCGTCAGCTTACAGGGGAACAGGAGCCAGTTTCTTTTTTTAAAAAAAAGTGTATCTCAGTAGGCCTTGACAGCATTTTTTCCCAGTGAGCTAAAGATCGTGGCAAGTAACTTTCTCCAGCAGACTGGCTGGAGGTATCTGTGTGTAATACCTCCCCCAGGCAAGCACTGCACCTGATCAACTCATCCCTGTTGCAGCTTTTTGGACCATTGATCAAAGCACGTGGCTGAACTATCTGAGCACCATGTCTGGCCTTCAGAGGTTTTCAGTGGGACAAGGTCACAAATCTGACCCACTATTTGGAAAGACTGCTTTAGAGTAGGAGTGGTTAGCAGACAGTTAAAAGCAGCACAGGTTGTGGGCTGCTGAATGTCTTACTGTTCTGAGCACTAACTGTTTTGCAGTTGTCAAAGGATATAGTTCAGCGAATGCTGCTGCTGAGGGAGGCTTTAACAAGAACTCCTTAAACTTGACCAGTAGCTGCCCAGGAGCAGCCTTTGTTGGGCAGCCTCTTAACTTGTATGTTACATCTTTTAAAGCCCCTTTGCTTTCTACAGCAGGAGCATCTTCTTCCCCCATAGTGCTGCTTCTCGTATGTACATGTGCAATGAGGTGCAACTGTGTCATTTCTTGCTAAACATGCAAGTGCTCCTTTACTTATGAGGCTGCTTGCTGTGGCATTATCTAGGTTGATTTTGATGTTGCAATTTCTGGTGTGTGATGTGCGCAAAAGTGTCTGTTCAACTGCATCTCAAGGTTTGTTACAGGAAAAAAAATCAATCCTATCGTCTACACACAGAAAATGACTTCTGAGTACTGTATAACAGGTTTGTGTAGTTTTCTATCCAGGCGTTGATATCAATGTAACAAATAAACAGAGCCATTCACTCTAGACTTCTGCGATCATCTTGTTTCTTTTTGCAAACATGACATTACAAAAAAAAAAAACTAACTAGTCTGTTCATTTTTTTTATTTAAAGCCCATCTGTTAAAGTCCAAATTCAGCATGAACATGCAAATGTGTGGCATCTGACTTCCAGATGGAGATAAGTATTTTGAAATGCTTTTTAAAGCCAAGAGAACTTAGCATGTGAAACAATCACGCATGCTTGTTCTAGGCTATGGTCTGAGAGAAAAGGCAGGCGTGCACTGCCAAGCAACAGAATTTCTTCTTTCTGTTGCTCAGCAGCTAAACAATTTGCTCCTCTAGCAGAAAGAGCTGCAGTCTCTCGGAGAAAGAAGCAATAAATGGTGAAAAGTAAAGATACCAGTCAAGTTACACTGCCCCAGAGATGCCATCCCTAATGTGAATGTATCTTTAAGCTGCCTTGCAGAACCTTCTGCATCAAAAAGTGATGTCAAAAATCAATTAAATCTCTTCAAAAAGCAAAACATTAACCACAATGAAAGGAATACTGAAGCATGTTTATTAACGTGTAAAACAAGTTTAATTGTGAATATTAAGAACTCACACGCAAAAAATCTACAGTATAGTGATAAGTGACAGCAAACCTGGCCTCCAGTTCTCACACTTCTTTCCAGTGGAGGAAACAGTTTCTCATTCTGTGCACTGTCAATGCAAAGTGAACTACTTAGAAAAGTCGAAGGCTATTTTTTAATTTATGGAGGTCACTTGGGGTCCATAATAATCCATCAGCAACTGAGCTGTTCCATTCTGAAGAGCTGTTGGGAGAGAAAAGGGGTTTAATGGCAGGCTCATTACGAAAGAGAACCAACAGCACACTCCTATGCATGTTTACTCAGAATTCCAGTGGAACCTACTCCCAGGTAGGTGCACATAGGATTGCAGATCAGACAGAGTTAAGTCAGTGTGGGCACTCTTTCATGTGGGTGAAACAAAAGATTGTCTCTAGGGCAGAGAAACAAGTGAGCTGGGAGTCTTCCCTCCCCAAGGGCAGATCAATGCAGGCTTGGCTCCAAAGAATGAGTGTGCGTTTCAGCCCGTTGCCCTCCTGCAGCCGTTTATTTCATATTCCCACCTCATTACAGTTGCTGCAACAGGGGTGGTGGAGGAAAAGTATAATGGAACCAATTGCCCAAGGAGCACTTAGAATAACCAAGCATCGCCTTTGACTTGTAACAGTGAGTCAAGGCTATTATAAGAAACTTCTGACCCACCGACAAAGTGTATCACTAAGCCTACTTCAGCGTTAGTTAATGAGAATGTTTGCATGTGCAAGCAATGACCAGAGAAATTCTTGTGCAATGGCTCAACAGTCTTTTTCTCTTTTGGCCAAGGGAAACCCTCCTCACACTGGCACTTGGAGATTTGTCAGTGCTGGAAAGAAAATGTTGCCCGAATGCAGATACTGAAGCCACTCCAAAGTAAACTAAGCAAGTTGACTAGGACATCCTAGGCTGGTTTCTTTACCTTCAATTGGTATCCTGTATCCTACCACTATTAAACATTTGGAGCCTGCTTTTCTTATCAGTGGGTCTGCAAGTAAAGGCAAAAGTCCCAAAATCCTATGTCAGGTCAAACAGCCATCAGCCAATGAGGCCCCGCCCCCAAGGAGGGGATCTCACACACAAACCTAGCAGGCTATAGCAATTTTCTAGAATTTTCAGGCATGGGGCTTCTCTCACCTCTACCTAGAGGTGGTGTCTAGGACTGAACTTTTGCCACCTAAAAGCCTCAGTTGCTTGGCAGAAAAGGAAACTTCTGCCCACCAGATGTGTTGGCTTGTAAAGCCTGAGTAGCTCCCACCAAGTGGTGATTTCTTTCAGTGAGCAGCTGCATCCTGTATGCGAAACAACAACTTCCTTTCTGGCTTAGCAGCAGTATTGGGGAAGCTGGAGGGGGAACCAGGCTGGAGGGGGAACCCCAGAGAGAGAACCCCCGCCCGCAGGTGCAAGACCTCTGAGTAACAGTAAACAGAGACCTAACTGCCAAATTCCCCCACCCCAAGAGACGTGCATTTGGAGAAGCCCCACAACCAGAAGAGTACCTAGCCTCCTTTTCCCCAAAAGAGATACCAGCAACCTCTGATACATGTGTCTCCTACCATCTCTCTGCAACATACATCCTGAAAATAGTGATGCAGCGATCAGACCTCAAAGTGGGGGTGGGTGACAGGGAAGGCTGCACTGAGACTGAGATGCAGAGACAACCTGGGATTTTAAAATAGACTTTGACAAAGCAAAAACCCCATTGTTAGTCTATGTTTAGAAACAAATGACTTTGTGAGGGGGGGAGCGATTTCTGACGTGCATGAAATTTATACACATTTGGCTGACAGCCGGAAACCACTAGAGAAGAATTTGAAGACAGTGTGGAAGTGAGGAGCACCTGCTCAGAAACATGTTGTGCTGGATAAACTCTCAATTTAAAGTTTATTGAGTTATGTCAGCGGTTGAGGATGGGGGCTAAATGGGACTCATAGGTCCCTGGGAATGATGGTGGGGCAAATCTCTCCTGCTTTCCACATTTATTCCACCAGGGAGCTCAGGGCGATGTGCAGAGCTCCTTCCATCCTCACAGTGACCCAGTGAAGTTGGTGAGGCTGAGAGCGTCACATGAGAAGCATCCTAGCAGGGCTTTGAAGGGGGGGGGGCTTGTGATCCACTATGCAAGGCTACACTTGTTCATTAGCACAGCGGCATTTGTTTTGTCCTGAATAGGGCATATACCCCATCTAGCTGCTAGAAAACCAACTTTCTTGCTTCTACAGTAGGCTGAATAGCACAGGCTTATGGGATGCTCCCAAGGAGACGTTTGCTCCAGGCCTGGTGTCCTTTTGGACTGAGGCCACACAATGGAATTGTACAATAGCTAGGGGCAGTCTAAAACACGTTATTTTCAAAATACTGCAAAATTGGCCGTTACAAACCACAAAACATGATATCCCCTTTAATCAAGGAAATAAGCCAAAATTCACCTTTTAACTTCCTGCTGATCATTTGCGAGTGAATGCAGACTGTCTTTAGCACTTGCAGATAGTTTGCAAGGCTGTAATTGCTATGGGAGCAGTCCTTTGTTCTCCATACATTTGTTGGCTCCCCCCCCCCTTCTGCTAGCTCTTCTGAGCATGCTCCACCCAGCAGAGCCTCTATATTGCAATTAACTCTTTAAGAGCTGGTGTTCCTGCAATGGTTGCAGGGTCTCTTGAGGTAAAATCCTTCACATGATTCCTGAAAGTGTTTAAACATTGCTAATCAATGCTAATGATTACTGCTTCCTGCTATGCTTTTTTATGCATTGCAAAATCTGTGCTTATGTAGTACAGTAAAAAAAAACGGGATGGGGCCCGTGAGGGATGAAAGTTAGGTTGCTTTTGGCTGCTTAGCTGCCCCGAGCTTCTGTGTGCAGTTTCAGGTCCTTGCTAATTCGGGGAGGGGGTTGTATGTGTGTGTGTGTGATACCTGTTTCATTCCTGTGACTATCTCTGCTGACAGACACAGGCATAAAACACATATATGCCATCTATATCACCATGATTACATTTGATAAAGATGCTTTGAGATTGATTAAAATATTGATTTGGAATAAAAACACAACGCTTTCTACCTTTTTTTTTTTTTTTTTTAAGGATAACCCTGCCATCCATGAAAAAATAAAACCATTTTAGACTGCCTCTAACAACAGCGAATGGAGGTGAAAAGGCGGTGGATATTGCCCTGCTGGTTTCCTGCTGTCAGAGGCAGCGTGGAGACCCAATGCCCAAATGCAGACAGGCATTCCTCCACTTTTCAAACCTGAGCCAGGGAACAGCAAGGAGGTGCAACAATTCTACCAAAGGGACTATCAACAACAGTCGTGCAGCTCAGCATTTGGACTGAGCCACATCTTTTGTGGATGTCAACGTCCACAGCCAAGTATGGACACTCACTGTCACAGGACCTGCATCCCTGCCTTTCGGTAAGAGCCACAGAGATTCTTGCGGCACAGTAAAGACCAACCCACTGGATTGGCCTAATCCAGCAGTTCCCGAACTTTTTCAACTGGTGGCTTCCTTGACTGGTCCACAGGCTCTCCCTTAGGGCTACAATCCTATACACTGCATAGGAGGGGGCAGGTTCTTTTACATGGATTGAGCTCCCGTTGCTTGTCCCAGCTCCTGCCAACCTAGCAGTCTGAAAGCACCTAAAAATGCAAGTAGATAAATAGGGACCACTTCGATGGGAAGGTAACAGCGTTCCATGCACTACGGCGTACAGTCATGCTGGCCACATGACCACGGAAGCTTGTCCTCAGACAAACACCAGCTCTTCAGCTTAGAAACAGAGATGAGCACTGCCCCCCTACAGTCGGTCACAACTAGCTCATTCAGTCGTAGGAAACCTTTACATTTTACCTTACACTATAAACACATGGGTACAGAGACAGAAAAAAGATAGGTGTAAGAGGTGGGTCATAGGACTGTGGAATGGAAAAAGTGAAGGCAGTGACCATGATTATGCCAAGCATATAATCCTACACTACAAATAGCTCTAAGAGCAGATGAACCAGTTTCCCTGGCTTGTTGTTGTTGTTCAGTCACTAAGTCGTGTCCAACTCTTCGCAACCCCATGGCCTCACTAGCTTCCAGAGTTCACCCAATTTCATGTTCATTGCTTAGGTGACACTATCTAACCATCCCATCCTCTGCCGCCCCATTCTCCTTTTGCCTTCAATCTTTCCCAGCATGAGGGTCTTTTCTAAAGAGTCCTCTCTTCTCATGAGGTGGCCAAAGTATTGGAGCTTCAGGATTTGTCCTTCCAGGGAGCAATCAGGCTTGAGTTCCTGGAGGATTGACCGATTGGATCTCCTTGCAGTCCAGGGGAGACTCAAGAGTCTTCTCCAATGCCATAATTCAAAAGTAAACTATTCTTCGGCGCTCTGCCTTTCTTATGGTCCAGCTCTCACAGCCATACATGACTACTGGGAAAACCATCGCTTTGACTATGCAAACCTTTGTTGGCAGGGTGATGTCTCAGCTTTTTATTTTTGTTGTCTAGGTTCGCCATAGCTTTCCTCCCAAGAAGCAAACGTCTTTTAATTTCATGGCTATAGTCACCATCTGCGGTGATCTTGGAGCCCAGGAAGATAAAGTCTGTCACTGCTTCCATTTCTTCCCCTTCTATTTGCCAGGAAGTGATGGGAGTGGTGGCCATGATCTTGTTTTTTTTAATGTTGAGCTTCAAGTCAATTTTGGCACTTTCCTCTTTCACCCTCCTCAGAAGGTTCTTGAGGTCTTCCTCACTTTCTGCCATTAGAGTGGTATCGTCTACATATCTGAGATTGTTGATATTTCTCCCAGCAATCTTGATTCCAGCTTGTGTGTCAGCCAGCCATGCCTTCCTCATGATGTACTCTGTATATAAGTTAAATAAGCAGGGTGACGGTATACAGCTTTGTCGTACTCCTTTTCCAATTTGAAACCAATCGGTTGTTCCATGTCCGGTTCTAACTGTAGCTTCCTGACCTGCATACAGGTTTCTCAGAAGACAGATAAGATGGTCTGGTACTCCCATCTCTTCCAGAACTTGCCACAATTTGTTGTGATCCACACAATCAAAGGCTTTAGCATAGTCAATGAAGCAGAAGTAGATTCACTGGCTACTCTGAGCCAATTAAACTACAGAGGCCATGATTTCCTATCGGAGCGTTTGAGAGTGGACCTGAAGACAAATGGCCAGGAAATGGGAGAAATGCTTTGGACAAATATTCCAGGGTGATGCTAAACACACCAGAGAAGTGCAATGATAGTTTTTATCGGCAATAATGGGAGATAGTACAGCTTTTCCAGCTGAACTCTGTTATTCCAAAATATAAGAAAACAAAAAAGCTTCAGGGTGATGTAATCGTTTTAGAGTTGGAACTTAAGATCTGGAAGATTCAAGTTCAAATCCTTGCTCAGCCACAAAGCTTCCTGGGTGACCTAGGTCCAATCACCGACTCTCAGCCCCACATACCTTGCAGGGTTGTTGGGAGGACAAAAGGAGGGGGGGGAAACTCTGTATACTCAGGAACTCTGAGCTCCTTAGAGGAAGTGCAGATAAGAATGCGAAAACATAATTAATAAATCTTTGCCAAACCAAACCATCAAATTTCAAACACATATTCCATGCTGGGTGAGAGCAAATGAATGGACATCAGGAGGCACACTTGCCCTGCTCAATCTCTCCCTCTCCTGCCCTTCCACAACGCTGGGCCGTTGCTTCGGCGGCTACACTGGCTGCCGGTTCCTTTCCAGGCCCGATTCAAAGTGCTAGTTTCGACCTTTAAAGCCCTTTACGGCTCGGGTCCAGGATATTTGATGGACCGCCTCCTTCCATATAACCCTACCCGTGCTCTGAGATCATCTGGGGGGGGGGGGCTTCTGACTGTGCCACCACCAGGAGAGGTGAGGGGGACGGCGGCCAGGAATAGGGCCTTCTCGGCGGTGGCCCCCCAACTTTGGAATACCCCCCCTTAGAGTTGAGCACTGCTCCCTCTTTGGCGGTATTTCAGCGGGGGCTGAAGACCTTTCTGTTTCAGCAGGCTTTTAGTTGTTGACAGGCTGGCTGGTTTTTGCATTCTCTTTTTACACTCTTTTTGTATATTTTATGATGATCCACGGAGTTGGGCTGTTTTAAATTTTAATTGTTTTAATATTGTTTTAACTACTGTATTGTTTTTAACTATCTCACACAATGATTTTACTGTATTTTAATTGTTGTAAGCCTTCGTTGAGTGCCTTCGGGCAGAAAGGCGAGATATGAATTAAATCAATCAATCAATCGATCAATCGCTTGTTTCACATTAGTGTGTTTCACGGCCACTGTGGGGAGAGGGCGGGGTCCACCAGTGCTGCACAGTTGCATGCGCTCCACGCTGCAGAATGTGAAGCTCCGTTTTGTGCGAGACCCATCCCAAGGCGGCTCCTGCTGAATGGGCTCTTTTTATTTGTCGAGAAGTGGCAATGATTGCCTTCAGTTTGCCACCCTCCCTCGAACTCCAGCCTGCCATGGGGGACCCCCCACTTCAGAGCCCAGCAGACCAGAGGGCCGGGTCAAGCCTTGTGTTCCCATCGGCTGACAGCCAAGGAGCCTGTGCAGCCCTCCCCCTCTTTGCGTCCATGTCAACTGGCGGGAGAGGAGGGCAGAGAGTGGCTTGGCTGCAGCTTGCACATAGTTTTGAAAGGCTGACAGTGAGAAAGAAAGCAGGAGACTGAAGAATTGGGGGCGGGGGGGCTTAAGCAAAGCAGCTCTGATCTCCTGCCAGTCCATGGGGTTGTGCCCCTTCTAACTGGGTAAGAGACACTTTTCCAAGTGGTGCTCCTCTTATATTTGGCAGGGGGAGAGTAATTGTCCCTTTTCACCCCTGCGCAGTGTCTTTTCTAGGGGCTGTTGCTGGTGATGTTCTGCATTTCTTTAGATTTTGAGCCCAGTTTGGGACAGGGAGCCATTTAACTTTGGATTGTGCAACCTCCTTACAAAGGTGGTGGGCTACAAGTACCGGGTGCAAGGGAGTGGCAACAGGATGCAAGCATCTTGTTGTCTCATGCCTCCCTGGGGCACCTGGTGGGCCGCTGTGAGATACAGGAAGCTGGACTAGATGGGCCTTTGGCCTGATCCAGCATGGCTCTTCTTATGTTCTTACGTTCTTATGCCTGTACAGTAAACCACTTTGTGCTGAAAAGCGGTATATAAATCATGGACAATCATGGACTCCTCTGATGCCACAGCACACTGGTTGAAAACTGCTCTATCCACTCCATCCACCCCATGCATAGTTTTGTCTCAATCACATCCCCCCCCTTCTAGACTGAAGAGCCCCATCTCCTGCCATCACCCATTCATTCCATGGGGACAATCTATTATGTTCTTATAATTCAGTGGCCTTGAATGAATATCATACATGCAGACACATACAAAGGCAGGTGGATGGGAAGCTGGCCTGTCCTCCGCCACTCAACGCCACATATAGAAAAAGAGGGAGAAAAATGATCCACTGCAGGGCAAACACTTCAAGAGCTCAACCCAGAGGAACCACTGAACAAGCTCAGCTGGAATGGCTATAATTGGCGATAATTGTCACAGCTGCTGTGGCAACCAGCATCCGCTCCCTGACGATGGAATGACATGAGTCCCTGGCACCCACTCAAATGGACAATTAGAAGCCACCCTGCTGAACGCGGCCAACTTGGTGGAAAAATACCAGCCACAGAGCTGAGCCCCAGCACAGCCATCTACTAAAGAATGGCTACAGCAGGCACCAAAAGTCCAACACAAAGCAGCTGTGGATTGCCAAACACCGGTCAAGATCATTCAAGTCTAGATAGGCTTTTTAGGAGTGCTGGGGAGGAGGTAGCAGTCGTGGTGCATGTTGGCACCAACGATGTGGGGAAATGTAGCCGGGAGGTCCTGGAAGCCAAATTTAGGTTGCTAGGCAGGACGCTGAAGGCCAGGACCCCCAAGGTAGCGTTCTCAGAAGTGCTACCCGTTCCACGTGCAGGGCCAGCTAGGCAGGCGGAGATCAGGGGTCTCAATGCGTGGATGAGACGGTGGTGTCGGGACGAAGGGTTTAGATTCGTTAGGCACTGGGGGACATTCTGGGACAAGCCAGGCCTGTACAAGAGGGACGGGCTTCACTTGAACCAAAATGGAACCAGGCTGCTGGCGCTTAATATTAAAAACGTGGCAGAGCAGCTTTTAAACTGATCCCTGGGGGAAAGCCGACAGGAGCCGAGTGGCGTCCGGTTCGGAACTCCTTATCCCTACGGGAAGAGGAGGATGGAGGAGTACCAAAGAGTAATGGAGGAGTAGGAAATAGAACTTCTAAGCTG
The DNA here is from genome assembly GCA_029204185.1 of Lerista edwardsae. Taxonomy (NCBI): domain Eukaryota; kingdom Metazoa; phylum Chordata; class Lepidosauria; order Squamata; family Scincidae; genus Lerista; species Lerista edwardsae. Next base: position 126,313 of record JAJKFI010000240.1, on the reverse strand, counting down.
AGTGTAAGTGACAGTTTGTCCAGTAAAAGGAGAGGAGGGGGAAAGGGATCAAAAAACAGTCCCTCTTTAGAGAACCCCGTATATAGGTGTTATTATGCGAATGCTCGAAGTCTCCGAGCAAAGATGGGGGAATTGGAATGTTTGGTGGCTAGGGAAAAGATTGATATAGTAGGCATAACGGAAACCTGGTGGAATGCAGAGAACCAGTGGGATACTGTAATCCCAGGCTATAAACTCTATAGGAGGGACAGGGAAGGGCGTGTTGGCGGAGGGGTGGCCATCTATATCAAAGAAGGGATAGAATCCAGCAGAGTAGAAACTGAAGGTGGGCTGGACTCCACCATGGAGTCACTATGGGTTAAACTATCAGGCCGTAAGAGCAATGTAATAGTGGGGGTGTGCTATCGTCCTCCCGATCAAAAACTTGAAGGTGACCTTGAAATGAGGAAACAAATCAGGGCAGTGACCAGGAGAGGCAGGATTGTAATCATGGGGGACTTCAATTATCCTCATATTGACTGGGTCAACTGCTGCTCTGGTCAAGAAAGAGAGACCGGATTCCTTGACGAGCTGAATGACTGTGCCTTAGAGCAGCTAGTCATGGAGCCGACCAGAGGACAGGCGACTCTGGATTTAATATTGTGTGGTACTCGGGACCTAGTTAGGGATGTAAGTGTTACTGAGCCATTGGGGAACAGTGAGCATGCTGCGATTGGTTTTGCCATGCATGTCCAGGAAAGAGTGCAGAGCAAATCTGACACAAGAACCCTTGACTTTCGAAGGGCAGATTTCCCTCAGATGAGGAGACTAGTTAGACAGAAATTGAAAGGGAAGGTAAAAAGAGTCCAATCCCTCCAGGCTGCGTGGAGGCTGTTTAAAAAAACAGTAGTAGAGGCCCAGCGGAAGTGTATACCGCAAAGAAAGAAGGGTTCGACAAGGTCCAGGAGGGTGCCTGCATGGCTGACAAAGTTAGAGAAGCTGTAAAGAGCAAAGAAGCTTCCTTCCGTAAATGGAAGTCTTGCCCCAGTGAGGAGAATAAAAAAGAACATAAACTCTGGCAAAAGACAAGTAAGAAGGTGATACGGGAGGCCAAGAAAGCGTTTGAGGAACGCATGGCTAGCAACATAAAAGGGAATAATAAAAGCTTCTTCAAATATGTTAGAAGCAGGAAACCTGCCAGAGAGGCAGTTGGCCCGCTGGATGGTGAGGGAGGGAAAGAGGAGATAAAAGGGGACTTGGAGATTGCAGAGAAATTAAATGAATTCTTTGCGTCCGTCTTCACAGCAGAAGAACTTGGGCAGATACCACAGCCTGAACAGCCCTTCCTAACGAAGGAATTAAATCAGATACTGGTTAATAAAGAAGATGTTTTAGATCAAATTGATAAACTACATATAAATAAGTCACCAGGCCCAGATGGTATACACCCAAGAGTAATTAAGGAACTAAAGAACGAAGTTGCTGACCTCTTAACTAGAGTATGCAACTTGTCCCTTCAAACGGCCACGGTACCAGAGGATTGGAGGATAGCCAATGTCACGCCAATCTTTAAAAAAGGGAGAAGGGGGGACCCTGGAAACTACAGGCCTGTCAGCCTAACGTCTGTTCCGGGTAAGATGGTGGAAAGCCTCATCAAAGATAAAATCCTAAAACATGTAGAGGAACAAGTACTGCTAAAGGAAAGTCAGCATGGCTTCTGTAAGGGTAAGTCTTGCCTCACAAACCTTTTGGAATTCTTTGAAAAGGTCAATAGGCACGTGGATGTGGGTGAACCTGTGGATATCATATACCTGGATTTTCAGAAGGCATCTGACACGGTCCCCCACCAAAGGCTGCTGAAGAAACTTCACAGTCAGGGAATAAGAAGGCAGGTCCTCTTATGGATCCAGAATTGGTTGAGGGCCAGGAAACAGAGAGTGGGGGTCAATGGGCAATTTTCAGAATGGAGAGAGGTGAAAAGCGGAGTGCCCCAGGGATCTGTCTTGGGGCCCGTGCTTTTCAACTTATTCATAAATGACCTGGAGACAGGGATAAGCAGTGAGGTGGCCAACCTCCTTACAAAGGTGGTGGGCTACTGGTACCGGGTGCAAGGGAGTGGCAACAGGATGTAAGCATCTTGTCGTTACATGCCTCCCTGGGGCACCTGGTGGGCCGCTGTGAGATACAGGAAGCTGGACTAGATGGGCCTTTGGCCTGATCCAGCAGGGCTCTTCTTATGTTCTTATGTTCTTAAGTCAACCAGACTGTGGGCTGCAGACGGATGACTGCTCTAAATTAAATCCATGGACTGGAGATCTATTTCAATAAGCATTTAATGTTTCCCACAAGCAATCTCTCTAATAAATGTGGATGAGCTGATACACTTCCTGCATATGAACTTCCAAACCTGCTACAGTCCAGTGTGACTGCAGGGACAGCTCTCTGCCTGCTTCGCTCTCTGGGAGAAGCACTGTCCCTCACCCTGCACAGAGGTCAGGGGTAAACCCTGCATGCTTTCCAGGGTACGAATTCCAACGCAATGCAGTCTACTTCTGAGAAAAACACGCTGAAGAGGAGGACAGTAGCATAACGGGCGGGGGTACCTGGGGCTAACTAAGGAATTAAGTCAGATAATGGTTACTAAAGAAGATGTTTTAGATCAAATTGATAAATATAAATAAGTCACCAGGCCCGGATGGCATCCACCCAAGAGTTATTAAGGAACTAAAGAACGAAGTTGCTGACCTCTTAACTGTTAGGTTTTTGGGTTGATTCTGGCAATCAGCTCTGGTGTGTCTTTTGCTCTGGAGGGCCTGAGGAAGGTGATTGAATGCACCTGTGTCTGAGTGGTGTATGTGCATTTAGGCACGACTCAGCACTGTGCTGATTGGCTGGAAGGTAGGATACAAGGCAGTGAGCAGAAGCCTTCTATGTGGGTTTGAGAGGAAGGGCGAAGCACTGCCGGACTGATTAGCCATCTTTGAACAATCTGTTGCTGTGTGTATCCTGACTGGCTGTATTTCTGACCTCGGACTGTTACCTGGACTGCTCTAAATGGTGTTTCCCTGCCACTAAAATATCTCTCTGAAGAAGTAAAACAGTGCTTGGATGTGCCTCATTTCCTTGGCAGGTTCACTGGCTGGTTGCACGGCTCAGGGGGCTGCTTCATGTATCTCTGACTTGGCCGACAGTCAGTGGCTGTGTTCACTGGAGTATGCAACCTGTCCCTTCAAACAGCCATGGTGGCAGAGGATTGGAGGACAGCCAATGTCACGCCAATCTTTAAAAAAGGGAGAAGGGGGGACCCTGGAAACTACAGGCTGGTCAGCCTAACATCTGTTCCGGGTAAGATGGTGGAAAGCCTCATCAAAGATAAAATCCTAAAACACGTAGAGGAACAAGGACTGCTGAAGGAAAGTCAGCATGGCTTCTGTAAGGGTAAGTCTTGCCTCACGAACCTTTTGGAATTCTTTGAAAAGGTCAACAGGCACGTGGATGTGGGAGAACCGGTGGATATCATATATCTGGATTTTCAGAAGGCGTTTGACACACCGTTTCTGCTGAAGAAACTTCACAGTCAGGGAATAAGAGGGCAGGTCCTCTTATGGATGCAGAATTGGTTGAGGGCCAGGAAACAGAGAGTGGGGGTCAATGGGCAATTTTCACAGTGGAGAGAGGTGAAAAGCGGAGTGCCCCAGGGATCTGCCTTGGGGCCCGTGCTTTTCAACTTGTTCATAAGCATAAGCAGCGAAGTGGCCAATTTGCGGATGACACAAAACTTTTCTGGGTGGTGAAAACCAGAAGGGATCGTGAAAAGCTCCAGAAGGATCTCTCCAAGTTGGGGGAATGGGCAGCAAAATGGCAGATGCGTTTCAATGTAGACAAATGTAAAGTGATGCACATTGAGGCAAAAAATCAAAACTTCACCTATAGGCTAATGGGTTCTGAGCTACCTGTGAGAGCTCAGGAGAGAGATCTTGGGGTGCTGGTGGACAATTCAATGACGGTATCGACCCAGTGTGTGTCGGTGGTGAAGAAGGCCAATTCCATGCTTGGGGTAACTAAAAAAGGGATTGAGAATAGAACGGCCAATATTATTATGCCATTGTACAGATCGATGGTAAGGCCACATCTGGAATATTGCGTACAGTTCTGGTCGCCGCATCTCAAAAAGGACATAGTGGATCTGGAAAAGGTGCAGAAGAGAGCGACCAAAATGATTACGGGGCTTGGGTATAAAATGATTCCTTTATGAAGAAATACTGCAGCGTTTGGGGCTCTTCAGTCTGGAAAAAAGGCGCCTGGGGTGGGACACGATTGAGACATACAAAATTATGCATGGAAGGGATAGAGTCGATAGAGGGATATTCTTTTCCCTCTCTCACAACACCAAAACCAGGGGACATCTGCTAAAATTGAGTGTTGGGGGAGTTAAAACAGATAAAAGGAAATATTTTTTACCCAGCGGGTAATTAATCTGTGGAACTCTTTGCCACAGGAAGTGGTGATGGCATCTGTCCTAGATGCCTTTAAAAGGGGATTGGACAGATTTTTGGAGGAAAACTCCATCATGGGCTATAGGTTATGATGGGTTGTGCAACCTCCTTACATTAGTAGTAGGCTACTTCAGAGTGCCGGATGCAAGGGAGTGGCAACAGGATGCAGGCATCTTGTGGTCTCATGCGCTCCCTGAGGCACCTGGTGGGCCACTGTAAGATACAGGAAGCTGGACTAGATGGGCCTTTTATTTGGCCTGATCCAGCAGGGCTCTTCTTACGTTCTTATGACACTCCCGTCCACATCATCATATCCTCCCTCCCCACACATGCAGTCATCCCCCCCTGTGCACACGTAGCCCTGAAATCAGAAACGGCTCCAGTTGGAGCCGTACAGGAGCCAGGGCTGGTGGAAGGGCCGTTTTGTGGAGCTGCCATGTGCCACCAATGAGTACTGTCTCAACTCTGCCACAGAACAACAGATTTTTGGTGGGTTCTGAAACTGAGAAGCTGATTGCAGACAAGGAAAACATACTGAGCCTTATGGAAACTGGAACAGAGCACCACATGTGCTTTTTACACACGAGTAGGCGACCACGCCTCGGTCCACTCTGAAGGGCAGGCGGAAGGGAATGCAACACCACCAGAATGGTCTCAATCCAATGAATGCAGGCCCCAATAAACTCTTGAGAAGGAAGCTTTTTGGAATGAATGAAATTAACCAAGCAACCATCAACATATAGTAGGGGCAATGGTATAGCAGGCTCTGCCAGTCACTAACCCCACTGATGGTGACAGAAAGCCCAGATCCCACCCCTGCTCTGTTACTCACCCAGTGCTGGGGGACTTCTTTTCATCTCCATTCAACAGCTGGTCAAGAGCCGACATTTTGGAGTAGCTGTCCAGCAGCAGGCCGTCCGGATCATCAGTCTGTCCAGGCAGCTTGCCCAGGGGGAGATCGCTCCATTTCACCCCATCTGTGGAAGTTGAGATATTTTTCAGGGATGGAACTCAGCAAAATCCTGTCCTCTGATGCTGGGACTGGACCAGCCCAGGTGTCGTTCCCTGATTTTGCCCTTGCTAAACCTCAGTGCCACAGATGATCACTGTGCTGCCATAGAGGGCGTTGCAGGTTTTGCCTTTCAGTGGCCCAAGAGATCAGGGAAATGGAAACAGGACGAGGGGTGTCAAGAGGGTGAGGCCTGCTCAAACAGGAGTTTCTTGAATTTGGGCTGAGAAGCAGGTGGAAGGAGAACAGGACACTGCCTGCCAAGGGGGTGGGGGACTGGCATGGTTTACCTGCTAGTGAGAAGGCTGGCTTAGTGCCTGTTGCTTAGTGCAGACACAGTAGGCAAAGCAGGGAAGGACGGGTTAGTCTCCTATCCCAGCATTCATATTCTCCCTGGGACCACTTGGAAAATCCTTCCCCCCCCACACAAGGGGGGGGGGGGAGCTAGTCTCAAATATCAACTAATCTTCTGCCCACCATTTATTTGGAATCACTGATAAAGAATCAGACTCCAAACCATTTCCAGAAGACATTTAGAGCCACTTAGGTTACAGCTACAAGAAAAACACTTTGTTGTTGAATACTAAAACAAATACTCTGTGTTAAATGAAAATGCACCTTATAATTTTACTTCTCTTCAATAAATAGGAAGACTGTACAGCTCTGGTTAATAATTACTGGTAGATCATTTGTCAGGATCTGCCGTTAAGGAAAATCAGGCAAAATTATCTAATTCAAAGAATTGCATATACCCTTAAGTTTTACCCTTAATTTATCCAAGGATCATAGCAAACTCCAGGATTTTTGGTTTAAAACTTGCCCTCGACTTATCCGTGAGATCGACTTTACACAAGTATATATGGTAGATAAATGCAGCAGGGAGGAAAGATTTATCAGTGGCTATTAGCCATGACGGCTGGACAGAACCTCCACACTTGGGTGCAGTGTACTTTAGAATAATGGCTATTGGAAGGGGGAACAGAGACCAGCCACTGCCTTCGTGGCCTGCCCCCGGCTTCGCAAAAGCACGATTGGAAACAGAATGCTGGCCTTGACAGATCTGAATCTGATCCAAAGCATTTCTTGCACATGGGGAAGGCATGGCAGGGAAGAGACACGTTGACAGCCAATCTGTTGGGTGATCGTCCTCGTTTGCCATGTACTGGAATGACAAGTTTGCAGCTAACATGGGCCATCTGCCTTGCTGTCGTCACCTATTTGATTTTGCAATTTTCCTCTTCTTCAGTTGAGAATCTCTGCTTATGTTTTGAATATACCGGACAGTTTAAATACTTTTACGTGCTTCTGGATAGTCAGAGGAATTGTGAAAACAAGGCAGTACAGAGCAATCTCTCTCCATTGCCCCCACCAGCTTATTGCCACAAGACAAGAGAGGCACACTGCACAACATTGCCAGCCCAGAATGCACCCGTGTGTGGCAGACATGATTACTCAGGTCATGCAAGATGCTGCTTGTGTTTTAACTGGGTGAAATGTATTCCCAAGAATAGGAAGGATGCCACTTTCAACCCACAGGTGCTGGGTTCCATTTCTCAAGGAACAGTCTTACTATTTTGCATGGCCCTTTTTTATTGGTAGCTGTAAATGATTAGGAGCCACTTTCTTTTGAAAGGGCTGTTTATAAATATTGGGAGCATCCTGCCCTGGGCACACTACGACCCTGCTTCAGGTGCCATCGTTGGGGGAAGTTAGAAGGGAGCCAAGCACTTTTCTCCAGGAAGTGTGCCATGCTTCCATCTCCTCTGGTCTCCTTTCAAAGAACTCCATCAAACCATAACTCCAACAAGGGTTAGTGCAGATTTCCCCCGTACAGTTGGCCCTCCATATACACAGGTTTGGCACTCACAGGTTTGACTGAGCACGGGTGCTCATCTGGAAGGCCTCAAGGACCCTGTGTTGAGTCAAATCTTGACTCGGATCCCCCACAGATACCAAGGGCCCCCCGTTTTTTGTGTTTGTGTAGTAGTATCCTTTTGTTCTTATTTTGCATGGCCTTTTTATTTGTAGCTGTGAATGATTAGGAACCACTTTCTTTTGAAAGGCTGTTGATCAATATTGGGAGCAACTACAAGCGTAGAACTACACTTTCTTGCCCCCCCCCCATCAAGCAGCCGCCTTTACCTGAGCTGACCTGCCAGACTGAGCCCTGCAGTGCTGCCCTTTTCTCAGCTAAATCCATTGCATTTTCAGGTAGGAAAGGTTCTTGCAGAGGTGCTGTCTGAGTGTCCATCCCTTCATCTTCCTCCTCCTCAACCTCAGCTTCCTCCTCCACACCTCCCAGCAGCCTTTCATGCCTCCTGGCCACCTTGTCAAGCCCCCGCACCAGGCCACTCTGCTTGGCTTTCAACTGCAAGCTTTCCACGGTATAAATTGGCTGCCGACGGAGATCTGCAGCTGAGCCTGGGCTGGGCAGGGAGCTGTCCTCTTGAGTGTAGATGGAAGTGAGGTACAAAAGTTTCTCCTGAGACTCTAGAGGCAGCGGCGGTTCCATGCTGGAAAGAATCCTGCGGGGTGAAACATGGCAAAACCCAAAGAAGTGAAAACCAAATTATCCAGTGTGGGGAGAGGGAAACAGACTGGATCCTATAATCACTCAGTCACAAATAAAAGGTTACTCCATGACTCAAGACTGTCTCGGCCTGAATTTCTGCCATCCGTCCACTAGGCCTACACAACCTGCTCCCTCCCAGCCTCAGTCTTCCCCAACTGCAAAGTGTGCAAAAATACTGCATGCCCACTTGTCAGGGTTCTTGTCAGGATGACTGGAAAGCACCTGGCACACTCAGAAAACACTACACACATTCTTACAGCTACTATGGGGAAAAAATACCATAAGCTGTCCTGGACCCCTCCTGATGGGGAAGGAAATGGGAGGATATCAATATTTTCCTAAAATAAAACATTATGATCTTTAAGTGGAGGGGGAAAAGGCAAAGAAGTGAGAGCCAGAAGAAATGCAGCCTTCCATCACCCAGGAGGGTCTGGAAGGCCACTGGGTGTGGGGAAGAGGGCAGGATGCTGGATCAAGCAGGGCTCTGTGCACGTTTGCACAAGAGCTGCAAAAAAGAGCAAGTTATCAAGTGACCAAAGAACAGCTGCCAGAAGAGGGAGGGGGTGCAGCTCTTTATCACAAGAGCCCAGAGAGGGCAGAAAAGCCCATCGCTGCGTAGAATGGGCAGAAGATTTAGTCGAGAGGGTTAATGCCTCCGTTTGCCTGAAGATAAGAGCTGAAGATCTGAAGGTCGCCAGTTCGTGACTGCCGGAAGTCTCTGTGAGCAGCAGACCTTGTAATTGCGACTGATTAACAGCTGAGCGGCTGCCTTGTGAGAGGGGGAGTTCGGCGGAAGTCAGCCGCTTCTCTGGTGGGAGCAGGGAAGCTGCTTATCAGCCAGCAACGGGTGGCCAGAAAGAAGGACTAAATCCAGAAAGATCCATCTGTATGTGTGTAGTTCTTGCAAGATAGAACGTTTCTGTAAATTGTACAAACCTTTGGGTTTCTGAATAAAGTCTGCCTATGTAAACCGCCTTGTCATTAGAGAAAGCTGGTGACCTAAGAAAGGCGGTATATAAATCCAAGTATTATTATTACTTTAGAATGAGATGCTGGGCTGAGAGCTCGTCAATAATAGCAGTAATAAGTTGTCTTTTAAGCCAACACCATCTCTTATGTTTTGAGTCCGGAAGTCTAAATATACTGGCGCACTGCTTGTGTGGAACCTGGAACAGCCCCCCCCCCCGTGCTAAGAACATCACACAGCCCGGCACTGTGCCCAGGTCTGTTCCAGCGAGTGGCGCCTGCACACTTACAGCAGCAGGAGATGGGGGCTGGCCCAGCAAGGAGCGCCCAAGCAGTCGTCAAGGAGCTTTAGCCACTGCAATGCCACACGGCGGGGAAACAGTTCAGGGAAGCCGGAGGCGCTGTTCTTAGAACTCCTGGAAGGCTTCAAGTTGGACTTGGATTTTTTCTCTTCGTGAAGAAACATGGAAGGGAAGAAGAGGAATACAGTACATGAGCCTTGTAACAAACACCCGCAAGAGACTTAGCAAGCACAACCTGCTTCACAGTGAGTTGGAAGCAGAAGACCTGGACTGGACTTTGGGGCAATTCACAGAGCTCTTCTTATATCCTTGCAGTCTGGCTCCTGAGCAACTTTTAAAGCAGAACATTCCAACATGGGAAACATGCTTGGGGAGGGGGACAAAGTCCTCCTGAGCCTGTGAGGAAGCCCAAGCAAAGACTGCTTTTTCCACCCATTTACAGTACACACACACCCGCCCCAAACTGCAGCCTTAGTCAACAGAGAACATTCAAGCCACAAAATGCAATCGAGAAGCCGAGATCTTAGAGGAATGGGCAGGAGGTTGTAGTCGAGAGGGTTAAAGCCTCCATTTGCCTGAAGATAACATCCGAAGGTCGCCAGTTCGGGATCACTGGAAGTCTCCGTGAGTGGCAGACCTTGTAAACTGTGACTGATTAGAGCTGAGCTACAGCTGCCTGTGAGAGGGGAGTGTGCTGGGCCAGCCGCTTCTCGGTGGGAGCAGAAGCTACTTATCAGCCAGCAGGAAGGCAAACTGTGTGGCCAGAAAGAAGACTACACCATGAAAGTACCATCTGTATGCTGTATGTTCTTGAAAGATAGAACTTCCTTGTAATTTGTAAAAACCTTTGTGTTTATGAATAAAGCCTGCCTATGTAAACCGCCTTGAGTTAAAGTCAGAGGAGCAATCTAATGACCTAAGAAAGGCGGTATATAAATACGAGTATTAATTATAATTATAATTAATACTCGTATTTATATACCGTATTTTTTATATATATATATATATATATATATATATATATACACACACACACACACACACACACACATACTCGTATATACTCGTATTTATAATTATAATTATTATGTCTCTCAGACCCATGATGAAGTGCTCTTTCTTTCCCCAAATGGGGCAGGGGGTCTGCTCCTACACTGCACCCAAAGAGACACTAATCACAACTTCAAGAGCAGCAGGGATCCTCTGAAGGGATGCCACTCTGGTACGCCTCAACGTCAGACTGGGTCCAGTCTGACAACAAGCAGTAGATCAACTTGTGCCAAGCGGAACCTGGTTGTTGGTATACATTTCGCCTGAGATCCCAAAGGCAGTCAAGCACAATCAGCGAAGACCGTAAGACAAGTTCCAGGCCAAAGGAGTTGCAGACCGATACTGTTCACCAACAGATAAAGTACTTTTCATACTGTACAGCAGTGGCAGGAGTTGCGGTACTGGCGCTACAGGGAGAGGACTGGGAACACCCCACAGAGCCCAAACCCTCCAAGTCTTTCCAAGCCCTACATGGAGACACTGCCAGGGACGAAGTCCGAGACTCTTTCTGCCTGCACAATGGAGACTTTCACTCCTGATCCAACCCTTTGCTTCAACTGCCCTTCAGGGGAAGTGAGCAGAGCAAAGAGCCTCACAACATTTTGGGTCTTTCAGCTAGCACCACCTACTCCTTGCAGATCAGTCATTGCAAGCCAATTCGGGGGGGGGGGCATCCCTTATCCAGAATTCTAAAATCCAAAGGATTCAGAAAACTGTACATTTTTTGAGCACCAGCAGGATGCCACAAGTGGAAGATTCACACCTGATCTAATGTGACAGGTTGCACAAAATTATTTTAAAATATTGTCTTCAGGCTATGTGTATAAGGGGTGTAGGGAAATTAATACATTTCCTGTTTAGACTTGGGCCCCATCCCCGAGACCTTTCTAGGTATATACAAGTGTTCCAAAATATGGGAAAATGCAAAATCCAAAACACTTTGGAAAAGGGATGCCCCACCTGAAATACCATATCAATAAATCAGATTTAAACCTTATTAGGCCCTGTTACTAAACCTGAATACACACAAGCCTTGTAGGAAACTAAGACACAAGAACATACAGTCAGGCTCTGGGCCTGTGTGTCTCAGGGCCACGCTCCAAGCAGCCGAGTCACTCACTGGCTCGCTTATTGGCCTGGAGAATTTCCGTAATCCAGTTGATGAGGTACTGCGAACGGAGCTCCGGATGCCTGGCGTTTTCCTTCAGCTCATGGAACGCTTCCTCCAGCAGGGTCTGTGTGAAGCCTCTGGAATGCAGACCCTTCAGCAGGGGCTGCCAGAAACAGAGGAAGGTCCGGGGAATCCCAAAATGACACTCTTTGGTTTCTGTACCCCAAGGAAGAAAGGAACATTTTACTTTTTAAAAACAAACCATTTTGTGGGGAGGTGGGGGAAGGAGAAGAGCCTGATGCTAGTCAACTTCTTAAGTTACATTTCCACTTGAGTGCAGTCGGTTCTGAGCTGGTGGTACATGCAGGAAGCCGTTGATGGCAAGACCAGAACACACGATGAGCTTAGGACTGTTAATATTTGAACCTGCACTAGTTCTTAATATACCTCATCCCTCTTTTCCCATCTTTATTCCATGCTCAGGGATAGTAAAGACAAAATGTTACCATTCCATTAACCATCGTTTAAGGAGCAAGCAACATATCACTCTCTCTCCTCTTCACCCTCTTGCACATGCATTCCTTGCAGTGTCCCTCTGTTACAGGCTTTAACCAAGGTTATTGGTGAAGCTGGCACTATGAAAAAGTGGTTAGCGCTAACCACAGTTCAAACTTAGCCAGAATTTTAGTCATGGTTAAGAACAAACTCTTGTTAATGCTAACTATGGCTAAGGCCCACAGGGAAAAGTGGAAACAATTCACAGGGGAAAGGGGAGGCAACAGATGATCTCAGAGCTCATTTGAAATGCCTGAATACTAGTTGGGACAGATAATGTTTTTCCTGTCCAAGCTCCCTTCTACTAGACTGTGCTTTTCAACCAGTGGTTCTTTGCAATTTTTTTTTGTTTCCCAGCCAAATCCATTTCAGATAGACCAGTGCTCCCCAAACATTTTAACACTAGAACCTACTTTTTAAAATGATCATCGCAATCCACTAGAGGAAAAAAAAGTCTGGAAAGAAACAATACTTTTATTAATTGATAATAATAAAATTAATTAATAATCAGGGTCCTGTGCTCCTGAGCATGCTGGAGACTGTACTTACAGTATGTGTATGTGGACATTTGCCAGACTCTCCCTGTTCTCCCAAACCTTTATAGTGAACCCAGAAGGCTGAACTGGAGAGCAAGTTAGGCACTTCCAGGCCAGACCAAAAGTGGGAACGGGATTCACATGAAATCCATGGCATACCAATTACTAGAGAAAATAGAAAAATGTGACATGCAATTTGGGAGTATGAAGATCACCTCATATTGCAGGTTAGCATTCCAGCTAACAATTGTCCAGCAAACTAGACAAGGGTGTTGGCAAAGGTTTTTTTTTTTTTAAAGTGTTGAAAAGCGGTATATAAATACTAGTGATTGATTGATTGATTTAATGTTTCAGAAACTTTTTGTGACCAACCAAAAGTCAGCTTGCAACTCACTGGCGGGTCCTGACCCACAGTTTGGGAAACACCGACACAGAATATTTCAAATAAGCCACCTGGGGTGCAGGGTTTCCCTTTCTCAGCTGTTGGAAGGGAGGGAGTTGCTACAGAGTTTATGGACTAGCCAGGGGGTGCACACCAGGTTGCATTATTTTTAATACAGGGGAAAGGCTGCACCACCAGAGTGGCTCTCTGCCGGAAATTTACCAAACAGGAAATTAAGACTTTTTGGTAGATGTTTAAAGCAACCCCCTCCTGCATTCATCAATACAATCAAAATATCTGGGCAGAAATATTGATTATTCATCAAATGAATTCCTGTGTAATGAGGTCAGGAGGAATGCATGAAGAGGTCTGGCAGGAAGGTGCGGGAGTAGAGAGCAGGGGCCGGTAACGGGTAGGGGACGGATGATGGGAAAAGAGGCTCTTCTTCCTGTTTTGCTATCCCTGCCATTCACTGAGGGGCACCCAGTGGCTCCAAATCATTTTTGGTCATGGAGGCCATTAAACGTAGCAAACTGGGCAAGAGGCACTTTTCAAGTGGAGCTCCTCTTATATTCAGCAGGGGGAGAGTAAGTGTCCCTCTTCACTCCTGTGCAGTGTCTTTCTAGTGGCTGTTGCTGGTGGTGTTCTGCATTTCATTAGATTGTGAGCCCTTTGGGGACAGGGAGCCGTTTAACTTTATTATTACTATTTGCCTGTAAACTGCTTTGTGAACTTTGTGTTGAAAAGTGGTATATAAGTACCTGTTGATTGATTGACTGACTGACTGATTGATTGACAATGCTGGCAATATTTCGGCGGGGGGCTGAAGACTTTTTTTATTTACACAAGCCTTTACTTGTTGACAGGCTGGCTGGTATTTTAATTCTCTTCTTTACATTTTATGATCCACGGGGCTTGCTGTTTTTGATTTTAACTGTTTTAATATTGTTTTAACATTGTTTTTAATTGTTAACATTGTGGTTTTATTGTATTTGCAATGTTGTAAGCTGCCTTGGGTGCCCATGGGGCAGAAAGGCAGGATAGAAATTAATTAATTAATTAATTAATTAATTAAATAAGAGATTGATTGATTTTCTATGCTATCGTTTCTCAAACTGTGGGTTGTGACCTGATTTCTGATGGGTCCCACAAAGAGTCCTGAATGAGCCCTGAGGCTATTCAAACAGCTGAGCTCCTACAGTTTGCAAGTTTGTGTAAATAAAGGAAGATAAATATTTGAGCATCTTTTTTTTTTCCCCTCCAAGTATATAAATGACAGATAATGGGCACAGATGAAGGCTGGGCCACATATCTAAGTTCTTGAAGCTCTTCATTAGGGCTGCCTCATTGTGAGAAATAGGTGTGTTTTTTAAACCATTATCTGTAAGTTAATAAATATTTCTAGGTCCCCTTTTTAATAGCATTAATAGTATTGTTTGTTTTGTTTCCTGAAACCTTTATTGGCATACACAAAATACATACTACAACAACCAGCATATAGATACAGGCAGTGCATAGATTAAAAAAAGGAAGAAGGGGTAGATTAAGAATCTCATTTAGATAACTTGCGACTGCTGTGGTAAGAAAATCACATTCATCACTCATAAAAACAGAAAGAATAGCATTGGTCGGATTTGAAAAGAATGAGATCCAGGGTTCAAAAAAAGTATTTCGGAGATGTTGGTGTGCTGGGCATTGAAAAAGAATATGAAACAAGGTATCAGGGGGCCCATGGCAAAATAAACAAAACCTTTTTTCACGGGGAATGTGAAGAAAGCGGCAGCATGAACAGCAGAAGGAAATATATTAAAACGTGCCAACATAAAAGCTCTTCTAAACAACGGAATAATTAAGGAATAAAAATAATTGGGAACAAAATCCAGGGATGGGGTAAAACCTAGGGATAGGGGAGAGCAGATAGGGTTAATATTAATACATAAATAACTGAATTCAAATTGCCAGAGTCTATCCTTTATCATGGAGTAAGCCCTTGAGAGGCTCATATCCACAAGAGATTCCAAGGAAAGATTGAGTGAAAGAAGAAAAGTAAGAGTCTCGTACTAAATTGTATAAAAGGGACCCAGGAAGAGAATTTAAAAACAGTCTGAGCCAATATTTAAAAGTTAATAGCCAAGCAGTTGTGGAGGGAAGATGGATACCTAATCCTAAAATGATAGTAGAAAGACGAATAAGACTAGGGACCCCTAGAATTCTGCAGAAAAAAAAAAAGCTGCAATTTGATCAATATTAACTGTCTGAATCCATATAGGAACACCATAAAACAAATGAGAAAGAATTTTAGTGTGAAATATCTGAATGGCTGCAGGTATATATTGATTTCCAGAATTATAGTGAAATTTTGATATTGCTTTAAGCTGAGGGGAGATGGATGAAATAACGGCTTTCTTGTGAAAGGACCAGTTAAGTTTGTGATGAATATGAAGGCCCAGATATTTGTAAGACTGTACTTGTTGGTAAGTTTTAGATCCAATTGTAGGGGAGACCAAGAACGAGAAAAGACCAGGACTTGAGTTTTCCTGGAGTTAATGGACAATACAGGAGTTACAATACTCCTGAAATTTAGAAAGAATACACCAAAGGCCAGATTTAGCGAGAGATAAAAGAACAGCATCATCAGCGTACAAAAGTAAAGAAACAGGGGCGCCACTGAGAGCCAGAGCAGACTGATTACCTGAAGAAAGAAAATAAGGAAGATCGGCTAAGAATAGGTTAAATAAGAAAGGGGCTAGAATACAACCTTGTCGAACACCTTTGTGAATGGGGATTCTATCTGTAAGAGTATTGAGGTTGGGTAAACGAACCTGACAAAAATTTTGAGAATGTAATTGGCAAAGCAAAAAAAAGCAAGCATAAATCAATGCCCCATTTGGAGAGTTTGGCCCACAAAAGTTCTCTATTTACAGAATCGAAAGCCCCACAAAGATCAACTAACGCAGCAAAGAGTTTGGATCTATTATAGATGGAGTATTTTTCAGCAAGATGTGTCAACACAAAAATGTGATCAAGAGTAGAAGCTCCGTGCGAGAACCAATTTGTTCCTTCCCAGGAAGATCTTTTGAAACAGCCCAGGAAGAAAGTTTAGACAGAAGATATTTGGAATACAATTTACTGATATTTGATAACAGACTTATTGGACGATAGTTAGATGGTTGTGACGGGTCATCTTTTTTATGGATAGGGATGAGAATAGACGATTGCCATGAATCAGGAAGACAACCAGAGTGATTTATCAAAGTAAAGAGCGGTTCTGCCCACCAACTAGGGTTGCTGGACAATAACTCATTTAGAATATGGTCAGAACCAGGAGCTTTACCAGGCTTTAATGAGGTAATTAACTCAATGATCACATCAGGAATAGCGGGGGGGGGGCAATCGGGTATTTCTTGTAAAGAGTTAACTGAGGAAAGGCATGAAGTTGGAATAGAAAATTTTTTGGAGAAGTAATCAACTCATGTGATGGAAGGAATAGAAGGTACCAATTAGAAAAGGAAGAGTTAGCCTGGGACACCAAAGACCAAAAAGACTTGTGATTATGTGTTGTAATTGCCTGATGCAATTGTAACCATTTGCGTTGTGCAAACTGGTGCCTTTTATCATCAAACAGGGCACGACATACCCTGCGCATATGGAAATAGTATTTAAGAAGCGGTGGGGAGGGATGTTGGTGTATTAAAAGAAAAACAGCCCTAATTTGTTTCTTTAATTGCCAACACTCTGCATCAAACCAAGATTTATTACTACGGGGGCCCCTAGATGGTTGAGAGGGACTGGAGAAACTAAGGAATTGAACTAGTGAATCAATTAAAGAATTGTATATTGCAATAGCTGAAGCTGGAGAAGAAGCTGATATTAAGTTACTAATATAGGATTTGGTCTCTGACAGTTGAGTCCAAGAATAGAAAACTTGTTCTGTTGTAGAAGACCATTTGAAAGGATGAATGGGTCTATGGGAAGTAATTGGGGAGTGAGACATAGAAAAAGAAAATGAAAAAGATAGTAAAATAGGGAGATGGTCACTCTCAGAACGGTGACCAACTGAAAAATCAGAAAGACAGGGAAAAAGATCAGGAGAGGCAAGAGCATAATCAATAACACTCGACCCTCTGACAGAAAAGTGGGTGAATTCACCAGGAATGTCCTTTCCCGAAGATCCACTGAGGATAAAAACATTCGCAGAAAGGCAAAGATCAATTAAGAAAGAAGCATAGCTATTAAAGGAAGAGTCTTTGGATAACCTAGGAAAAAGAAACCAGGGAGGAATCAGCTCATCTGAGTTCCAATTCTTGAACTGGGCTAAAGCTGTATTACTAGATCCTATTCTTGAATTGAAATCACCCAGAATTAATAAAGACGCCGTAGGAATAGCGTTGGAGTATTCCATTACAAGGTTCTCAACGTCATCCCACAAAGCACTTGGTGAAACTGCAGCAGGAGGAATATACACATTGAACAACAGAATTTTAAAATTGTTGCCCTGTAATAGAAAAACTTGGATATACTGAGACTGGGAAGAATAAGAGGAAAAAGAATAGGATAAGGAAGATTTGATAAGGCAGCGAAGTCCTGCACAAGGACGGCCCGGTTGCTTGACCTTAAAAGCAGGGAGGTGATGAGAAGTATATCCTGGGATAGTCCGGGGGGGGGGGCAGGGACCAGGTTTCCTGAAGGAATATTATATAGAAGGATCTCAGATATTGAATGAAATCTTTATCAGAAACCTTCCCTGACCAACCCGAAATATTCCAGAAGATAAGGTTTAAAGACATAGCAAGGTGTGATGGAGGAATAGAATCAGATAGTCAACCAGAAATATTAGGTATAGTAAGACTATTGGAAGGTGCAAAAGAATCACAATTTGAAACAGAGGGAAGGGTATTCAATAAAGGATTGGAAACCACTGAAGTTGGTGGTAACCCAGTAAAGGAAGAATCGGAAGGAACAGGGAAACATGATTCCTGAGGGCAAGACTCTCTATTATTAGTCTTGACCAATAAAACTGACCAATAAAACTAAAGTCCTGACCAATAAAACTAAAATTTAATGGGGGGGGGGTTTGAGTTAGAGCATCAATTAATAAAAAGGTATCGGTTGAAGAACTTTTTTTAACAATACAGATGGGGGACAGAAGAAGAATTGGAAGAAGGGTTAGAGTGAACAGCTGGAGAAACACAATCAGCAGTGGGAAACTGAAAATTTTCGGGTATCACAAAATTCGATGTAGAGGCCAAAGGAGACAAAGGCTGAATTAGCAAAGGATCAGCCGGACTCTCAGAGGAAGTTAACAACGATTTACCCAGGGAAGCACTAACCAACTTCACAGCCTGTAGGGGAGAGGGGAGAGGAAGTAAATTGGACAAAGAGAAATCTAAAAGAGAAGGAGAGGAAGTCCCAATTCGTTCCTGACGAAGAGGCTGCTCTGGTGGAGTAACTCTCGATCTTCTTCCATAGGGAAGTTTATTGTTCGAAACTAGGTTGGTTATTGATAAATTCCGGAAGAAGCGGTGAGGGATTATACCTAATCCTTGAAGAGGTCTAGTAGCAGGAAATAAAAGTCTGTGAATATAATTGGACTGGAATTCCAATAACAAGCGAGAAAAACGCTGAGCAGAGGATAACTTGACAATGTTCAGACGATCAACAGTAGATACTGGAACCTTAAGTAGAGAAGCCAAATGTCTCCTGGTCTGTGAAATGTTAGTCCAGCCAGGGTGTCTTCTGGTTTGAGCCTGATGACAAAGTGTAATAACAGCAGCTTGTGCTTGACAGACTAGTTGATTGGAGAAATGAAGAGAGGACGAGGAAGAAATCTTTGTAGTAGAAGCTGGAACAGGAGAAGATTGTGAAGTATCCAACGCAGGCTTAATACAATTCTTGGCAGACTGGATAGACTGCTGAGAAATAGTATGATGAAGTTCCTTTCTGAGACTCAGTATGTGAGAGATTTGAGAAAAAATTGATGAAACCGTCTGGGCAGTCAAACGAGAATGCTCTTCTAACATTTTGGCAAACTCACAAGCCACTCCACAAGGGATACGTTCTCCCCCCGCCCAGTCTGGGGGGGCTGCAGGGGGGGGCTGCAGGGCACCCAGGAGATGTCCGCTTGAGGGGGAAACTGACTCGATGGTAGTTCATTGGTAGTGGAGTCCTGAGGAGACGGGAAAAAACGTTCTAATCTTGACTGCTTGAGTGATGGTAACAACAGCTCAAGGTTTGAACTTGACAGAGAAACTGTTCATTTCCGCCTCATTAAGGCTGAATAGCAAGCCATAGCAGAGAAAAAATGAATTCAAACACTGTGTGGAAAATGGCAGCCCAAGGTCGTCTTGCTGGCTGTAAATCACTCACAAGTTCGTAGAGCAATAAAGTAAGGTAATTAAGCCACAAAAAACTGAGAAATGCGGGGGAAGTATTTCTTAATACAGAGAGGAACGAAGAACAGGTCACAAAACACCATAAATAAAAAAAATTGGCAAATACAAATGAACAGATACTGGACCTCCGAAATCCAACGTCAGGTGGCTAGGACTCTCCACGTGACCAATCCTAGCATTAATAGTAAAGTTAGATGGGTATCATTTTTAAAAATTGGGTCCTGGGACCAAAATGTTTGGGAACCATTGTTCTATTCCATGACCTAATGCATCAGTATGCTTCTGGTCTTTGCCTTGAAGAAAATCTGACTTGTTGCAACCTAATTCATGTTTAATATCTGAAACTTGCAAAAGAAGCATACATACATTCATCCAGGCCCATATACAGGCAGAACACTAACCTTGAGAGTCGATGCTCAAGACCTGCAGCTCTTCCACGGTTGGGATGAGAAAACCATCGGCCAGCAACGCTCCGACGACCACCTCCCTAGAGCAAATCGGTGAGAGACCTCCCTATGTTAGTTTTCCATCAGTTGGGCAGACCCACAGCAAAAAAAAAAACCCTGTTCCCCACTCTGGGAGTGCTTCCATGCTGCCTGCACTCCTCTCTGATGGGCTTGGTTAGATGGATTCATCTCATGACTAAGAAGTTACTAAGAAGGGCAGAACAGCAGAGTTGGCTGCTAAAGTTGCAAAACTGTTTGAGGAATACCACTTTGGGGCTGCTCAGATGCAAGTAAATGCACAGAGGGATTGCTACACTTGGTACAAATATAGCACACACAGTACATATGGATGTACTGCCCAGAGGCGCCAATAGGTTTTGCGTCATCCCCATGACAGACCTCCTCCCATACCAGACCATACAGAACCCATGACATACACACAGTCTGAATTCAGTGGCATCATCAGGGTTGGTGAAACCCCCAACTCACTTCATTTATTTAAATATATACCCAACAAATCAGTAAACAACAGAAAAACCAGCGACCAACTTGATGGAACTCACACAACTGAATAAGAGTTCTGAATATTAGCTCTGAAAGATGGAAATGAGAGCTGACTCAAACACCTTACTGGTTCCCTGCTGTGTTGGGAACCACCTCATTGGCTCTTGGAACAATCAGTCCCATTTGTCAGTTTTGAGTTAAGAAAATCCACTTTGTTACAGAAGGCATTTCTTCTTCCCTTTTCTGGTTATTTGGCTATGTTTGATAGAACACAGATATTGCAAAGCAGTTTGATTCATTGAATTCTGCATTAGTCATTGGGGGCACAATCCTAACCTGGAATTAGGCCGGTGCAGTCAGGCCAGCAAAGTTTGGCCTGCACAAGTGCCATCGTAAAGTGCGTTTGGACCACTCTGGGAGTCGGAGAGGCCAGCACACAGATGTGCGCCATCCTCCCTGACTCCAAGAGTGGTCCAAATGCACTTTACACTGTCCCTTGTGCCTGGCAAACTTTGCTGGCCTAAGTGTGCTGACCTAACTCCAGGTTAAGATTGCGTTCTGAATGATATATAACTTGATAGTATTATTCAAAAATACCAAGATTTTCACAATTTTGGCAAGTAGTGATGTCACACACATGCCGAGTGTGTCACTCGATGTGGTCCGCATCTCCTAGTAATGGCACTGGTACTTATTCCCCTCCTTCCCTACCACTGCTTTTTTCTACAACTACAGAGGGAAAGGAGGAGCCAGCAAGTCTGAGAGCAAAGACGTAAGAAGACCATGCCTAATTTCTTAATTTTTAAGGACCAATCTATCAGTGGCCATTGATTGTGGCTCTATCCTGTCTTTAGGTTTAGAGCAGTGTTCCCTCTAAAGTGCATGGCCAAGTAACCGCACACCTCCCTGCTGAGCTCTGTATAGTGCGGAGCTCAGCAATCTGGACATTCATTGCTGAATGGCCAGAAGTGGTGTCACAGTTTGGACAATCATCAGAACTAACCAACTGATAAATCCACAAGAACACTGAAGTTCAAAGAAGTGGCTTTTTCTAAAACAGAGGAAGATGGAGGGGGAACCACACAATGGCCACCAGGAACATATAATACTACAGCTAACAATAAAGGGGTGGAAAGAGAGACAAATACAGGTAGGATTCTTTTAAAAAAAAATCCTCATACAATAGTGGTGGTTTCTAGGATGCGTCACTGAACTGGTGGCATCACAGTTTCATCCGCTAAAAATAGACACAGCCTTCCTCCCAGCAGTATAAAAAGTAACACGTACTATAGTTCAATAGACGTGTTCCTCTAGAAACGGGGAAGTGAGCACCAGATCAAAACGAAGAGGCAAGGAGGAGGGGGAGGAATAGGTCAAGATTTCATGGAACTGCTTACTCAGGCACAGATCCTCAAGGGGGAATCCTTCAGGTCATCTTCCACTTTCTACTTTGACCTGCCCAATGAGAAGGCACACCACTGGGGTTTTCTGACAACAGACAAGGCACATCACACTGCCAGTCACACTCACTGCCAGTCACTGCACATCACACTCCCCAATGGCCCTCCTAATAAATGACCCTCCCCAAGCTTTCACGGCACACCTGTGAACCATCTGCGGCACACCAATGTGCTATGGCATAGATGCAAAGCAATGAGGGTCACGCAATGGCCACCAGTGCTGAATGAGCTTCAGGGCTGCCTACCCACCTGTTATTTGCAGCTCTCTGATGAAACACAACATGTGTGTGCGCATACACACATGCACACCCAAGAAAACCAACACCCTTCAAGTTGACAGACACTTGCAGGCTCGAGGTGATTCAGGGCACAATCCTAACCTGGAGTTTGGCCAGCATGGTTTGGCCAGCACAAGGGACACCATAAAGTATGTTTGGACCACTCTCGGCGTCAGAGAGGCCAGCATACAGGCTTGCGCCATCCTCCCTCACTCCGAGAGTGGTCCAAACACACTTTACAGTGGCCCTTGTGCCGGCCAAACTTTGCTGGACTAACTGTGCCAGTTCAGGTTAGGATTGCGCCCTCAGGCTCTCTACAGATGACCAATCTAAGGCCTCCGTACAAGTACGCAACATAAGGTGAAGGGTTCTAAATGAGAAAAATCAAACCAGAAATCAAAAATCAAAAATCAAACCAGATGGCCACTGTCAAGTCCTCTTCTGTTGGAGGCGTATTTGCCACTTGGGACAGAGAATGCTTCCAATTTGCCTATATAACTGGGGGGGGGAGGCACATGCTAATCTCCCATGCAAATTGGAAGCATTGCATGATGGTCTCTGCTCACATGTGGCTTTTTCAGACACTGACTCAGATTTTTGAAAGTGGAGATACAGGGATTTCAAACTGAAGTCAGCAAACATTAAGAACCAACTACAAAAAAAAACTAAGGCTAAGCTCACCGTGACCTTAAAAGTTATGATTAAAGATGCCTTGGCACTGGAAATATGTATTGAATGGGTGGGGGAAGGTCTGCACTATGGATGCCTTCCTGACCTGTGGAGCACTGGTCTACCTGTGGCTGGTCCTAATGGGTAGATCTGGGCTCTGCTGTTGTTTCTAATGCTGTTGTTTCCCTATAGGGAGCCCAGGTCTACCCGCAGCCATTTCTAATGGGTATATCTGGCCTCCGGAGCCCAGGTCTACCTGCGGTTGTTCCTAATGGGTAGATCTGGGCTCTGGAGCCCATGTCTACCCGCGTAATGTTGCGGGGGCCACTGGTGCCCCCCAAGACGGCACCCAGGGCTCATGCCCCCCTGCCCCCCTAGATCCACAACTGGCTGTGCAACTTTCACAACCTCTCCTGTTAGAGCAGGAAAGCTTGTTAAGAAAATTGGCAACACTACAGTAATTGATGGCTAGAAGGAAAAAGATCTTTGCAGTGTTAGAGATAAAATCATGGAGAACTGGATTCAAGTCCCTTCTCAGCCATGGAGCCCACTGAGTAATTCCAGGCTAGTCCCTCTTGGTCTACTCTACTTTGTAACATTGTTGCAAAGATAAGGCGGGGCAGGAAGGAAGAGGAGAGAAAAGCAGAAAACCATAATGGTAGTCACATTGTTCTATGACCCCAGAGAGCATCCTGTGATCAGCGGCTGGAGCTCTTGCTTTCCTCTCTCTCCTACTGCCAGTAGCATCGACTCTGTGGGTGCCAAGGTGCTGTCGCACCTTCAATGTCCAGCACCCCCACAGAGCTCGGCACCCTTATGTCAGAGCTACCCTCGGCCTGTTCGCCGCTGGGCCAGGCGTGATCCACCAAGGCCCACCCGGTGAAGCAGCAGCTGAGCTGAGGGCAGCACAAGCATGCTCAGTGGTTGCAATGGTCACCAAGCGTCACAACCACTGCGCATGCTCGCTCCAGCAGCAGGGAGAGCCAATGGGATGCTGCAGCATCCCACTGGTTCCTCCTCCAGCATCCTGATTGGCCAGCTGGTTGCATCAAGGGGCGTGGCTATGTCAGGGGCATATTTTACTGCTGTGTGGGTGGGCATGGCTACATCAAGGGGCATGGCTACATTAAGGCATGGCTACATTGGGGAGCATGGCTACTGGACACGCCCAATGTTAAGATCAAGTCAGCTCCCCTGCCTACTGCAAAGGTTCTGCCCCTGGCTCCTAATTTTAGCTGAGGCAGCTCTCCATCAAAAGGAGACTTTGGGGCTCTCCAACAGTATTGACTCAGGGCTGGGCTCATGCACTGTGGTTTGGTATTGTCTGCACTTCCTTAAAAACAGAAAACAAAAACCCAGGCTGCCTGCAAGCCCCCAGGGCCAAAAAGCAGGGCCAAAGTCTTTTAATTGGCAAATACAGTATATGTCTGCTTTCCACACACAGCTTCCACTCCCAATTTCACTTTGGGTTTGTCCCTCTGTTCAGAAGCAGGTTCCTCCTGTGCTCCCATTCTTCACCTACCTTCTGATCCCTGGGCACGATCCATCCGCTTCTTGGCACCAGGAAAAAATTGACAGTGAAGCTGTGAGCTTGTGTTCGCTACACTTGTGATCAATTGCTGTGGGCTTTTTAAAAACATCCCTACAGAGACTAGGTTTACTTTATTTTATACAGGGGGCCCACGTTATCTGCAGGTTTGGCAACTGTGGACGTCACTATCTGCGGGTGCCGAACTGCCCTCCCAACCCAACAAGAGCTGTGCTCCAGTCAGTCCTGGGGGCTTTCTGGAGAAGCAGTGCAGGTCCACCCACAGCTTCTTTGGGCTACACAATGAAGCCCAGAGCGCTTTAAAGCAAACTTCCAGTTTTTGTCCAGGTCCAGGTCTCCAGACGGCCCTGTCCTTACCTCCAGCCGCCAGACACCCTCCCAGCCCCACGGACAGGCCGATCCAAGGGCTGGGGCCGGCAAGGCTGCAGCAGGCTCAGCTTGATGCTGCTCCTCATCCCGGCGCATAGACAGGGAATGGCAATTGCCGGCCAGCCGAGGTGCCCAGCTCCAGGGACGCCAGAGCAAGAGAGCACTGGAGTGCACTCCGCAGATGCATCGGGAGACTGCTGGGGTCGCCTTGGCTTGCACGCCGGGGACGAATGGCAGGCGGGAGGCCCAGCCGTCGGCCCAACGCATGCCAGCAGAGGGCCCGCCCCGCAGACAGGTGGGAGGGGCGGGTCGCTCCTTGCTCCCAGCACCCACCCACCAGCTGACCCAGGTGGCACGGCAGAGAACCCACGCTGTCAGCTTGAGACCTCAGCAACGGACAGCTAGGGGCAGGCTCAGCCACACCCCCGGACAGCCGGGAAGAACGGTGGCCAGGGGATGGGGCTCCCGCCCTGGGAGGAGGCAGAGCCCGCTGGCCACAGACACCCAGCAGACCCAAGTGGGCGGGGATACTCATTAAAACCGCTGGCATCCAGTGATGAAGCCTAGTTAGACTGAGGGCAGAGGTCAGATGGTCTCTGCGCTCCCAGCGAAGAGGAGCCAGAGTGAAGCAGCCCCCTCTCCCCGTACTCCCTCTAAGGCTTCCCCAGCTGGTCCCCAGGACCTCACAACAGGGGCTCGCTCCGCCCCACCCAGCAGAGCAGAAGAAGTGCCACTTCCGCCCAATCCTGCTCGCCCCCACCAACCTCACAGCGCAGGCCGGGGCCCAGCCCAGAGTCCAACAGTCAAATACCAGAAGTTCATTTTAAAGCACTCTGGGAGGCTGCGGACAGATGCGTGTGGCCTCTCTGGGCTTCAGAAAACCTCCAGAGGCAACTGCCCTGGTCATATTCAGAAGTTTCCAGGTCCCCCAAAATCTGCAACTGCAGATTTTGATATCTACAGGGGTTCCAGCGACAGAACTCCCGCAGATAACATGAGCCTACATTGTAAGCTGCTTTGGATGTCCTTCAGGAGGAAGGAAGAGAAGAGTGGTATCAACATTAAAAATAATTATACAAACAACATATCATAAGTGATACAGCCTCAGGCCCCTACCCTACTTTCTACAGTGCTCCCCCTGCTCCAGAATCAGAGCCGGGCAAAATCCTCAGCACAGTGCTCACGTCCGGAGCAATGAACAGCAGGCCCTCAACGAACTGCAGGGGATCCAGTCCAGGAACCTCCGCAAACACCCAATTCCAAGACAATTAAGTCTATGAGATGGGGGGGGGCAGCCAGCAAACTGGAACTGCCTCTCAGAAGACCACCTAGACACGACCTCCAGGAGGTCCTCCGAGGCCCTCCAATGCAGACTTGCAATCCGTATGGAGTCAAATCCACAGAGCACAAGACTGCAGATGCGAAGGGGCCACTGGATTGATGATGTTATACACAACTTCTAGACAGGGAGGCTTTGAGGCTATGGAGGTTCATGAGCCTTTCCCCACCAGAGTCAAGCACCTTGCGCCCAAGAGCATCCTCTGCAGTGCTGGGAGGAACCAAGACCTCAACCTCAAAGTCTCCCATCTCAGAGCTTGGCCCAGGAGACCTGGCAAGAAAACCCCTCCTGGGATCCCAGTGTTCATGACAGACAGCAAACTGGCTTTCTCCCCAGCTGTACGGCGGAGGGGGGGGGATTCAGATTGCGCTTGAACTTCTGCTAAGTCAGTTTCTATTCAGTATGAGACTTAAAATGAGTCAAGGAAACTGAAGTGTGTTTAACACTTACATAACCCTGCAGAGAGTCCAGACTACGTCAGATACATCCTCTCAGTTGTATTTCCATTGCACAACATTAATACTCATACAGTTTGTTTTGGGGTTTTTTTTTTAACTGTACACACTTAAACAACTTGCCAGTTTTAAACAACTAAAACCATCTGGTTTACAAATCTCATACCTGATAAGCCCAGCAATCCATCATTTTGCAGACATCATTCGGGACTGTTGGGGGTAGGAATGTAAATTTCTAACGCTAGCCTGATTTATGAAGACAAACTGTTGTGTGGGACAACCCAAAGTCTTCCTTTTTACAGCATGCACCAGAAATGACACTCATGCAAAAAAAAAAGGAAAACATGCAGTTCATTTTTCTTCAGCCCAAGAGTGCTTTAATTTAACATGAACCTCCTTCCATCATGAAATTTATTTTCCTCCTCCTCAAATTTATTTTATTGTAATACTTTTACTAAGAAGGGCTCTTTGCTGCCAGGTTTAGATCAGGGGACAGTGTGCATGCTTTTTGTACGCAAATTAAGATATGAAAAGGGCCAAGGACCATCAAGAATAAAGAGCAAAACTAGTTTATTCCAAGTTGCACATACAAGCTAACCTTTTTGAACACTGATTTTTGATCCACGGATATGGCCATTACAGATAAGAAGGACCCTGCTGATCCCTGGAAAAGGAAAAAGAAGTCCCCTTACAATCCCCGTTCTGAACACTGCTGTTCTAGGAGGTCAGTCAGGGAGTCAGACTATTAGAACTGCTATTTTCAGCTTGTTCTGAGAAAAACTACCCCCTCCCTTTGCCCCACCCGCCAAAGAACGGAATTCAGAAGCGATTTTGCATCCCACTCCAAAAAAAGGGGGCCACTCTCTTGGAGCAGCTGAAAACAGCAGCCTCAATTGACTGCCTGTCGGATTCAGGTTTTGTTTTAACTGCTTTTATTTAACATGGTTTGGGACGTCAGCAGGGATGGGGGCACCTAACTCCAGCAGATAATAAGTAAAGGTACAACTGAATTCCTAAAGATCACTCAAGGACAGGGCTGTCGTCTCTTCACATCCCCAAGCAGAACCACATGCTCTAGGGAAAGTGATCAAGCCACGCAGTTCTGTTTTAGAGTGCTATCCACTTCTCCAAAAGCACGTCCCACACACTCAACACAGCAGAAACTTTGGGGATGTCCTCGCAACTGCGGCCGCAATCAGGTATCCTATTCTGCTTTCCCTTCTAAAAACGAGAGAAGAGGCAGCAGATGTCACACTGCCGGTATTCACTTCCACAAAGGAACTTAGATCTGGCTTGTTTCTCACACCCAGAAAAAGCACAATTATATCCAGAGAGTAAGAAAAATGGATGGGATACAACACAGTGAAACAAAAACAAAGAAGATTCTCCTACAAGAACAGTTAACTAGGCATTACCATGCAAAAGGAGACCTTTGTGGCTCGCCACTTTCAGGGGGGACAGTATACAGCCTTGTCGTACTCCTTTCCCAATTTTAAACCAATCAATTGTTCCATGTCCAGTTCTAACTGTTGCTTCCTAGCCCGCAAACACGTTTCTCAGAAGACAGATAAGGTGGTTTGGTGCTCCCATCTCTTCAAGAACTTGCCACAATTTGTTGTGTTCTACACAATCAAAGGCTTTTGCGTAGTCAATGAAGCAGAAGTAGATGTTCCGACTAAATGTGATCCACTGGAGAAGGAAATGGCAACCCACTTCTGTATAGAGTGGAAAAGCTCTATACAGGCAGTCAAAACAAGACCTGGAGCTGACAGTGGCTCAGATCATGAGCTTCTTATTGCAAAATTCAGGCTTAAACTGAAAAAAGTACGGAAAACCACTAGGCCCTCCATGTATGACCTAAATCAGATCCCATACGAATGAATATACAGTGGAGGTGACAAATAGATTTAGGGGCTTAGATTTGGTAGACAGAGTGCCTGAAGAACTTTGGACGGAGGTCTGTAACATTGTACAGGAGGCAGCAAAAAGCAAGGGAGAAAGGGAAAACAGATGAGATTAAGAAGAGGTGGCAAGAATACACAGAGGAACTATATTAGGCCGATCTAAATGTTCCTGACTGAGCTCGAACCTGACATCCTGGAGTGTGAAGTCAAGTGGGAGGGGTAGTTTTTCTCAGAACAAGCTGAAAATAGCAGTTCTAATAGTCTGACTCCCTGACTGACCTCCTCATCAAGAGCCCGACAGGCCGGAGGATGGTCACGGCTCCTCCCCTTTCCTGGCCAGCAGCAGCCAATCACAGTATTTGGTCAGTGGACTGTCCCGCCCCTTCTTTCCTTCCAGGCAACTTGGAAAGAGAGGAGAAGGAGAGAACGGCTCTTAAGAGGAAGCAGAGCAAAACTGAAGGCTGGTAGAGGGTGGGTGGGAAATGGGGGGGCAATGAAAATTGCGGGGCCTGGCCAAAGCAAACACTCAACCTATTCAGCAATTTAATACCAACTCTTTTCAACAGACATCTCTTGCTGCAAGAAAAAAATCCTCTACGATGCAAACTCTGCATGTCCTGGGCCTGTTCTTGAGATGGTCAGTACGTTTCACACCTAATTGGGGGGCTGGCCCCTCAACACTTCTAAACGGGGGGGGGGCTACCTCGCCTCACAGAGTCCCCTCCTATTCGTTTTGCTGCCTATTGCTAAGAAACAAATCGAGCAGCCCTGGTGCTGTGCCAAGATGGAATATTTCCAAGTTGCCCACAGAAAACACACATGGCAAGCTACAGCACGACACGGTTGAAACAAGGCCTCGAACACATAAAGAAGACCAGAAAACAGTGAAGTGTCTCTATTCTGCTGTCAGGAAAGATGGAACCCTTAAACCGTGAATGCTTTTCAAATCATAGTCCTCAGGGAATACGTTCCTGGTATCTCATTGGCTGAAAATTAGTCAAAGCAGGCAGATGCAAATCCATCTCTTTCCAAGCATGGCGATGGCCCCATTTGATTTACACTTCCCTTTGCGTGACTGAAGGGCAAGGCAGGCCTTCCCTCCCTACACATGCGGGCACACTGTCCAAGCATTTTAAACACTCCAGCACACGTCACCCTGAACACAGCCATCAATATCCCAGATGGAATCTGGGTATCGATTATGGAGGAGGAGAAGCGTCACGGGCCAGGCACTTCCAGAAAGAAAAACAGATTCCGGTTCTCCACGTCATTCCTGGAAGGCGACACAGAAGTGCCACCACCTTGGCACAAAACCGTCTTGGCACAAACTTTGTTTAGCAAGTGCTGCAGGGGTCAGCAGGCACACAAAAGCAAGAGCACTTCCAAAAGTCTCCTGGCCCACGAGAAGAATCTGGATGGGCCAACTTCAGAGAGTTGCGATGCCACATTGCCATTCTTCCAGGAGTGCAACCAGATTTATGAGAGTTTCTAAGCAATTCGGCTTTTTCTGTTGCAATTACCTTGCAGTATGCAAGTTGCAAAAGGCAGCATGTTGCAAAAGGCAATATGGCACAGGGGTCAGAGGGCTCTGCTTGAACCAGGAACTTTACTGGGTCATGTTGAGTCTGTCACCAACTCCCAGTCTATCCGACCTCACAGACTTGTTGTGAAGTTAAAAGGCCAGTGCTCAGAGATCTCTGAAAGAAGGGCAGTATATTGACATGAAACAATTGTAAAAAAGGAATAGTGGGGAACTTTTAAACTTTAATTATTGCTCCAGAGGTCATTCAAGCCACTGGGGACGGGGCAACCTCCCCTTAATTGACTCTCTTGACAAGGAAAGATCCCCGACATTTAGTCACATTGGGGCATGACAAAGAAACAGAACCCCAGGATACAGTTGTGCAAAATTAAGAGGCAGAGTTATTGACTTAGAGAGAAGTTGGACTCTCGTTGGCCGCTAAAAGAACAGTTCTCTGCCACACTATAAGAATCTGAAGAGAGCGCTAGGCTTGCATTTCAAGTCCCTGCATATTTACTCAAAAGAAAAGCTTCCATGGAGCATATTAATCAGCCACTGCTAGACAGTAGGCCCTCAATATTTATGGGTTTGGCATCCATGGATTTGATCGTCCACAGTTGCCGAACTCTCTGTGCTGGGGAGATGAGGGACAACAATTCTCCCCATGTTGAATATCAGATGAGCACCACTTGAAAAAGTGCCTCTTTGCCAATTAGCAAAGTGCTCATCTGATATTCAACATGGGGAGAGTAGTTGTCCCTCATCTCCCCAGCACAGATTCTTGCTTGGAACAGCAAGAATTGTACCGCAATACCTCTGTGACCTCCCAGGACATTGGCTAGATGATGAATTGCAGGCTATAACCAGCCTGGTGGAGGCAGTGATGAAGTCGTAAAATAAGAAGGAACTGGTCTATTGCAATTGACCGCAGCTCTCCAGGTCTCAACCAGAGTCCTTTCCAGTCCTGAGACCCTTCTGAAAACAAGATATACTGTACTTTGGATTCCGTGTATGCTATGACCTTCTCCTCAATAAGCAATTTGTCCTCCAATGAAATTAAGCTGATTTGGGGTTTCCCCTCCCCATTACAATCAACCCACCAGTTAGGCCAGGCTGAGAAATGGGAAGGGATTCAAAGTCACCGAGCAAGACAGGACTTAGTAGAGACATGAGTACGGATCTCCTCAGTCCAAGGCCAACACTACACCGATCCCAAACACCGCACTGACATTAAAATGAAAAAGTTCACCTGAACACCCCACACATGAAATGCTGCCGACCTGCAGGAAGGGGAGATAGCAGGCTCCTCACCTGTTCTCCTGCAGCAAGTCTTTCATCTGGGCCACCACCCACTCCACCTCGGAGGAAGAATCACACCACTCGTGGCAGACTTGATCGATGGTCTGCAGCTTCTGAAGAACCTGGCAGGAGAAACACAAAACCCTTAAATAGAGGGCACCTGGTTGCATGGTAGCAACTTAAGTGGAAGAATAGGCTGGAAGGGACCAGCATGCCTAGCAATCAGAGCAATCCTAAATACATGCAATGACCATGCTATGTAGGTTACCATAGCTCCTATGTTGCTTAAAGGGGAAATGAAGACAGAGAGAATATGTTGTCCCCAGCAGGGCCTCCTGACCCTATGCCCTCACCTGCACAGTCTTAATGCGTAAGAACTTATGTTCTTCTTATGAGCCCTGCTGGATCATGCCAAAGGCCCATCCAGTCCAGCTTCCTGTATCTCACAGCGGCCCACCAGGTGCCCCAGGGAGGCATGAAACAACAAGATGCTTGCATCCTGTTGCCACTCCCTTGCACCCAGCATTCTGAAGTAGCCTACTACTGATGTAAGGAGGTTGCACAATCCATCATTGCCTATAGTCCATGATGGACTTTTCTTCCAGAAATCCGTCCAATCCCCTCTTAAAGGCATCTAGACCAGATGCCATCACCACCTCCTGTGGCAAAGAGTTCCACAGATTAACTACCCGCTGGGTAAAAAAGTACTTCCTTTTATCTGTTTTAACTCTCCCAACCCTCAGCTTTAGTGGATGCCCCCTGGTTCTGGTGTTTTGAGAGAGGGAAAAGAACATCCCTCTATCGACTCTATCCCTTCCATGGGATGCATCAGCCAGACTTCCACAGTGACCTATTCTAAATTAGGATTTTACATGACACGTCAAAAGTGTGCAGAATGACTTGCAATCCTTAGACTCTTAATCTATAATAATGCCATTTATTTGGACATCCGATAGCAGGAACAGAGAAAAATATAGACTGGCCCACAATTACACTACTACAAGGATACAAGCCCCATACTTTGGTAACATCCAGGCTTAGTTATTGCAGCATTCCTGGGGTTATCTGTGTCCAAGGCACAAGCCTCAGTTCCAACACCACTTTGCCTCCCCACACCACTTTCCAGGAGAGCTAGAAAAAACGTGGCACATGCCAGCCCTATCCTTAAGAACACAATCCTAACCTGGGGCTAGGCTGGCACAGTTAAGCCAGCAAACTCTGGCTGGCACAACAGCCACTGTAAAGCATGTTTGGACCATTCTTGGAGTCAGGGAGGATGGTGCACATCTGTGTGCTGGCCTCCTTGACTTGGGGAGTGGTCCAAACACACTTTATGGTGGCCATTGCGCTGGCCAAACTTTGCTAACACCTAACCATGCCAGCCTAACTCCAAGTTAGGGATGTGCCCTAAGTCTCGTTCTCCAACCCTCCTGTCAACTGCTATGTACACCTAGTCACATCTAGTAGGAAGGGGAACTCCTATCAATGTTTATTTATAACCCCCCATTCCTTCCCATGTGCTCAGCCCACTTGTGTGGTCCTGTTCACTTACATGTGTATAGTCGTAGGACTTCTCTATACCAGCATTTCTCAAAACACGGGTCACGACATGATTTTTGGTGGGTTGTGCAACCAGAAACCTGCAGAGCAAAATGGCGCACAACTCGGAAACTGCTTCCAGGTCATCCCTGCGTGATCCCCGTCTCATGGGCCACGATGTGCCACGTTGCAGCACAACGCAGCCAATGAGGTGGGGAGGGTGCCAGCACCCTCTGCAAGTTACTTCTGGATTGTGCGCCATTTTAGCCTGCAGCTTCCTGGTCACGGTGGACCCTGGATCCACCACACACGATGCAGTGAGCAACTCTATAACTAAAGGTAAGTCAGTTGCACAGGGTTCCCAATCCACATGGAAGAACACTACAGGCTGCCACTATATATGAATAGGGGCCATTAGCAAATATGTGATTGCCCAAAATTCAACCCGTGGGCCACATCTGGACCACCAACACAGTTTGACTGGGCCCACTGACATGCTAATTATGTGCACTCCACTAATATCAACAACACAATTGCAAGTATTTTCCTCCTACCATAGAAATTCTTAAGAGTGATGTACAACATGCATATATCATGTTCTGAAATTGACCCTCAGCAGCCCACAGTAAAAGCAAGACTGAATGATATGGGCCTGACCCCTGAAAGCCCAGGAGACTCCCTGACACAAGACATCTCCAATGTGATGCTTCGCTAACGCAAAAATGAAGAGGCTCATCGCCTTCGGAAGCCATGGAACGTACCCCCAGTTGTTGATTCTTGTAGGAGACCAACACATCTGTGACTTTCTCTGGAAGAGGAAAACAAGGAACAGTCAGAACCTGTGAAATGCAGCACAGGGAACTAGTCGGGCCATTGCAAGTATTCCGAGTCTGGTTTAACAGAGCAAGTGTCTGTTGGTTCAGAGATGGTGCCAGAATGCACACAGGCTGAGTATCCCTTCTCTAGAATGCCTGGGGCTAAACGTGCTCCAGGTTTGGACTTCTTCTGGATTTTGAAATATTTGCATAAGCATCATGAGAGATCTCGGAGATGAGACCCAAGTCTAAACATGACATTCATTTGTTTCATATACACCTTACACACATAGCAGAAAGGTAATGTTATACAATATTTTTAATAGTGTGCATCAAGCACAGTTTGTGTTCTGAACGCATGCCAGCCAGTGCCCAAGGTCATGTCAGGCCATCACTCCAAAAAAGTTCTGGATTTCAGAGCATCTGGCTTTTGGAATTCCAGTTCCAAGACAATCAACCCACAATGACCCGACTATTCCATTTTTTGACCTGACTTGTAATGTTGGACGCAATGAAAATGGAACACGGGTTCCCTTAGAACTGTTCTGCACAGAACAAGAACTAACCTTTGCAAAGGCAGAAAAGATGAGTTTCAACCTGTGTGTCTACTCAGAAGTCCAATAAGACTTGTCTTCTCCAGTCACAGGATTGGGCCCCAAGTCCTGGGCACCAGTGATTCTCTTCAGGCAAAGCTAAGCAAATATTTTGGAGGCAAATATACTTTACAGCCCAGTCAGCCCCACAAATGCTTGTGAGTCTTGAGAAAATGAACTGGTGCTCCAACTTACATGGAGCACAGAGACACTTGGGCTGGCTTTAGAGCAGAGTTCTCCATGTCACTTAATGCAATTAGCCCTATGGTTACCCAATGGTGCCAATTAGCCCAATGGTGGCTTGTTTTTTGTGGTGGTTCTGGAAGAGGCAGCCTTGTCGTGAGACTAAGTAGCACAGCCCTGCAGCTAGCAGTGGGAAGGCAACAGTGAGAGTAGAGGATCAACAAGTATCTCAAGTGGCTAATGAAATCTGTTTCTTGGTAGACCTTACAGGAGCTGAAATGTTAAATTTTTACTTAATGCCACTGATGGCCACAAAAGTCACAAAAGAAGGGGTTACAAGTCCCTGCCCAAAGGGTCTCACAATCTAAAATGGACACGAGGGAGGAGAAAGTGGAAGATGCAGGAGCCACCCTGTATCCTCAGAGGATGGGTTCCAGAAATGTATATCAGAAACCACGGATAGCAGCCAATTCTACTCAGGTAACTCACCTCTAAGGTCTCTGTTTGCAAAGGTTTGCAAAGAAGGGCTTTTTCTTTTTCTTTTCTTTTTGCTTTGCTACAGAACACTGAGGAACAGGAAGGAGTGAGATCGCTAGACTCATAGCTGCTAGACTAACGCCTCAGGAGATAACAGAGACCACTAACAGGAAGTGGGCAGCTGAGGAAGCAGACAGAGAATGCTAGACTCCACTTCCTGTTAGTTCTCTCTGTCTCCTCCTGGAGTGTTAGTCTAGCAGCACTAAGCTTCGTGTTCTCAGTGTTGGCCAAGAGGGCTTTGAAAGGAAGGACCAGACATTTGCGCTTGGTCTGTGGCTGGCAGGAAGCCAACGATGATACGTTGTCTATTGTGTGTTCAGTCAGACACTATTATGTGCTCTGTGTCACCCCCAGAGCTGCTCACAGGAAAGCCAATAAACGCACATCAATGCAAATCCACAAAGCCAACTCCTGCCCAGCAGGGCCACTCACCACAGAGCTCCTGGTGCTTCCGGGAACCTGGCGACAGCACGTCCTTGGGCTCCTCTTGGCTGCTGCTGTCTGAACCCATCTTGATGTCCATCTCTGGCATTTCCTCTCCATCGTCATCGTCCTCCTCGCAGCCCCCAGCAAGGTCATTCCCCAACTGGCGGCTCCAGTAAGTGTGCCGGAGCCAGTCCAGGACGACGTCACAGCCTGGGGGCAGCAGTGATGACAATGGAGGACGGTATTCTGACATGGAGCAACAGTGCAATCTCCAATCACCTGCCCAAGCCAGAGACCGGCAGGGCACCTTGGGAAGCTGCTTCAGGTAGGAAGCCCATCACGCACAGCAGGTCCCAGAAGCCTTGTCCTACTTTGGGTGAATGAAGGAAGCAAAGGTGCTCAAGCAGAGCCTGGGTCGCTGCACCAGAAAACCAGCCCCATGCTGCCAGCCACTTATTTCCCATGGGCTGAAAAAGGAGTTTCACAAGGGCAACAGCATTCTACACGTGCATCAGAGGAGGCTGCATGATTTCTGCCCACTCCCCCCTCCACTGACAGACCCATACATCCTGTTGGAGCTTCCTGGCAGATGCTAGGATCTGCAGCATGGAGGAGGGGGTAGCCATGAGCGGTGATGAGCTTGTGGTGCTCAGGATTTATCCTCACAAATGTCTACACCCAGCCTTCCTGCCAAAGCAGTCCAGGCAGTTACTCATAAATTCTGCATATGTTTACACATGCAAGTCTCTATCCCTGTGGGTGGAAACCCTTTTCTTCAGGGTTTCTGAAGGGTTCTTGGTCTTCAGAGAGCCCTACATGCATGCACGCCATGTCAAGTGTGCACAGACTCAGATTGGGGAATACCCCCACCCTCCACCCCCACCCCCTTTACATATGTTCTCACTCTCTTGGTAAAAGCAGTGAGTAAGTCCTAATGGCACAGTGCCACCTGGTGGAAATCCCAAAGCACTGCACCCAGAAGCACTGATTTAAGCAACAGTTCAGAGAAGACAATGAGCTGCGACTGGGAGCAGCTCTCCATGGGCCCTTCCCAGCCCTACAGGGAAATGCCAGTACTTGAACCTAAGACATTCAGACTGTGAAGCAGAGGATCTAGAACCAAGCTACTGCCTCTCTAAGATCCCTGAAACAGAAGACCTGCAATAATTGCAAAGATCAGGGAATGCCCGCCGGCAATGATGCTTTTGCCAGATCACCTTCCATTCCCTTGGGGAGAAACATAAGAAGAGCCCTGCTGGATCAGGTCCAAGCCCCATCTAGTCCAACTTCCTGGATCTCACAGTAGCCCACCAGATGCCTATGGCAGCACACAAGATGTGTCCCTTGCGTCTTGCATTCTGGGGTAGCCTACTTCTAAAATTAGGAGGTTTCACATACCCATCAGGGTTTGTAACCTGTGATAGACCTTTCTTCTAGAAATCTGTCAAATCCTCCTTGAAAGACATCTAGACCAGACATCATCATCACATCCTGTGGCACATCCTGTTCCACAGACTTCCACAGACTCACAGTTACACGCTGGGTAAAGAAATATTTCCCTTTGTATGTTCTAATTTTTCCAACTTTTGATTAATTTTAATTTTTTTAAATTAATTTTAATTTTATTTTTAAAAAATTATTTTTTTTCAATTTTAGTGCACACAACCTGGTTCCAGTGGTGTGTGAAAGGGAAAAGAACATCCCGCTATCCATCCTCTCTATCCCTTGCATAATTTCTGACTCCAGCCTAGGTGAAAA
Source organism: Lerista edwardsae (assembly GCA_029204185.1). NCBI lineage: Eukaryota > Metazoa > Chordata > Lepidosauria > Squamata > Scincidae > Lerista > Lerista edwardsae. The sequence continues at coordinate 89,318 of JAJKFI010000240.1, read as the reverse complement.
TTCACAAATGGCTAAGCATGAACACACAGGCCGGCACTCACCTCTCCTGCAAGCATCCAACTGCGGAAGGTTCCCATGGGTCAGATCGTGACGAAGGTTGACAATCCAGATTGGGATGTTCAACTTTGAAAAGAAGAACCAGACGTGAAAGAAAAAAATCAGAGGCGGAACGGGAGCCAAGGACCCAAACGCTACCAGTACAGTGCCCAGAAGCAGTGTGAGTCTGCTCAAAAGGGTCTGAACAGCGCCTGGGACATCCAATGTTACCTCTTTAGCCAAGTGTCTCAGGGAAATGATGAACATTTTTTGTTTCCGCTCGGTGATCAGATTCACAAACCTGCAGAACAGACCAAGAGAGATCAGCCCACACACAGCCCGTTCAAGACAGCACCAGGACACTACTGTTTTTCCTAGGCTACCTGCAGTAATGAGGCACTGAGTAGAAACATACAGATACAGGCTCTGCCCTCTCACAACCCGAGAGACTAGAGACAAAGCAGAACAGAGAGGAAAGAAAAAAGATCAGTCCCAAGTGTCAGTGAGATGAAGTCTGATTTCAGCCTGGCTGATCTTCCTGCGTGCATATCTGTGCTGGGAGGAAGGGGCGAGGAAATCCTCTTTAAAATGGGACAGCTCCATCCCACTCTCCCTTCTTACTCACTAGATAGGGGTGCGTGGGTGTTAACCCACTCCAGGTTAAGTAAGCTTTCAAAACTTTACAGCAAATGTCACACTAAGCAGTGTTGGTGTTCTTTTGGGCTTGGTGTGTCAAAATTTAGGAAAATCCTTAACTTGACTTTCCTGGTGTGTCAATCCCCCACCCCCACCCCAACAAAAGAGAAACCATTCTTTATATTCATTTATTTAAACAAAAAAATAGTCTAATATGTGTGCTGCTATATTATACAATGAAACATCAAATAATTACAAAAATGAAAAATGAGTGAAACTAAGTTTTTGTCATGCGTTGGTGAACGCTTACGCTGGTGCGTCACCCCAAACGTTGTGGTGTGTTGGCTTTGACACGTGTGTCGTAGGTTCGCCATCACTGCACTATAGCATGACAACAGCAACACAGCACGGTTACAATTTGGCACTCCCTCATTCCCCAGTTTTAATGCAGGCTCCCAGGCAACTAACCTGACTATCTGATCATGAACTCAGTTCCAACTATGGGCCAGGGGCAGGGGGAGAATGCGACAGAGAAGTCCCTGATAAATGGGACTTACTATTTTATACCCTTCTAATCTTTCTAATCTGGTGGCGCAACGGGTTAATCCGCTGCTGCTGGGCTTTCCAACCGGAAGGTTGGGAGTTCAAGACTGCGCGACGGAGTGAGCTCCCGTGGCTTGTCCCAGCTCCTGCCAACCTAGCAGTTCGAAAGCACCTAAATGCAAGTAGATAAATAGGGACCACTTCGGTGGGAAGGGAATGGCGTTCCGTGCACCACGGCATAGAGTCATGCCAGCCACATGACCACGGAAGCTTGTCCTCGGACAAAACGCCGGCTCTACAGGCTTTGAAACGGAGATGAGCACCGCCCCCTACAGTCGGTCATGACTAGACCATTCGGTCGTGGGGAAACCTTTACCTAATTTTCTACCTTGGCTCCACCCTAGATCTTACCCAGGCTCTCCCCAGCACTCTTCATTCCTGCCCTCTTAGCATGGGCAAAGTTCTAGTTAGGCGAGGACTATGAAACCTCATTTCCTTTGGTCTTTGCTTGGCAATTTCCCTTTTCAGACCCTGCCAGCATAGCCGCTACTCTTGGGGATTTTTGGCAGATTGTGAGTGTCTCCATGCAACCCTCACCCAGCAAGCTGGCTTGAACAAACTTGTGTCCAAGCCCAGCTCAACCCTGATAACTGCTGGCTGCTTTCCTAGAAGACATTTCAATCCCTACAAGGTGGCGCAACAAGCTCTCAGCTCTCAGTCTCCCTGTTAGCAACTGGGACTGGAGGGTTGTTTCTCTAACTCCTACAGCCACAATGGACCATCACAATACAACTCTTTCGGGGAGGGAAAAAGAAAAGGAACACCAGAAGAGCCTTGCTGAATCAGGCCAAGGGCCCACCTAGTCCAGCTTCCTGTATATGGCCCACCAGATGCCTCAGGGAGCAAAGAAAACAACCAGGCACTTGCATCTCATTGCCACTCCCTTGCACCTGGCATTCTGAAGTAACCCACATCTAGAACCAGGAGATTACACATACCCAACATGACCTGTAACCTGTGATGGACTTTTCTTCTAGAAATCTGTCCAATTCCCCCTTTTCAAAGCATCCAGGTCAGGTGCCCTCACCACATCCTGTGGCAAGGAGTTCCATAGACCGTGATCAGGTCAGCAGCTCCAAATCTGTGCGTTGCGAGGCACTTACTGGGGCATCATGGGCCGCCTGCTGCCCAGCAGCAACAGCACGGTGTGAGCCCCCAAACAGTAGCAGGAGGGTCAGCACGGCAGACTGAACTGCATGCAAAAACTGTGCTGCAAAAAGCCCTCCCACCCACTCTGACCCTCTTACAGCTGTCTGGAGGCTTGCATTAGGCCTTAGAAGCTGGAAATGAATGGCAGCCGCATCACCATATAATGCCACATCATGGCCATTGACTTCCAATTCTGAGGGCATCACACATGTAATACGTTTGGGGAAACTCTGCATTGGTAAAGAAATAATGAAGATAAGCAAGCTCGTAGCAGCTCAACGTTCTCTAATAGACAGCAGGAACGTGCAGTCATTAGAGGCAGGGTCTCGCCTAACTCTCCAGTGTTTTCTTTTTTTTAAAAAAAAGAAAGATCCTCACTTGATCCTCCTGGTGTTTTGTTTTGTTTTGTTTTAAAGACAACAAAAAATCCACTGGAGAGGAGAAGAGGCAGCAGGCAGGCACTATCAGGCAGACATAGCTGCCTCCCTCCACCCACTAACTAAAAAGGGCACACAGGCTGCATCCAGGTTACTTGTCTAATTGGGCAAGAAATTTAAAATATTAGGAACAAAAGTTCCCATTGGTTCTGGGCAGCCACATCCCCAGCCACAGAGAAAAGGCTCTGTGCGCATGCCCTGGATTTCGGGGGAAGGTCAACAGGCAGGTGGATGTGGGTGAACCTGTGGAAATCATATATCTGGATTTTCAGAAGGCGTTTGACATAGTCCCCCACCAAAGGCTGCTGAAGAAACTTCACAGTCAGGGAATAAGCGGGCAGGTCCTCTTATGGATCCAGAATTGGTTGAGAGCCAGGAAACAGAGAGTGGGGGTCAATGGGCAACTTTCACAATGGAGAGAGGTGAAAAGCGGAGTGCCCCAGGGATCTGTGTTGGGGCCCGTGCTTTTCAACTTGATCATAAATGACCTAGAGACAGGGACAAACAGCGAGGTGGCCACGTTTATGGATGACACAAAACTTTTCTGGGTGGTGAAGACCAGAAGGGATTGTGAAGAGCTCCAGAAGGATCTCTCCATGTTGGGGGAATGGGAGGCAAAATGGCAGATGTGTTTCAACGTAGACAAGTGTAAAGTGATGCACACTGGGGCAAAAAACCAAAACTTCACCTAGAGGCTAATGGGTTCTGAGCTGTCTGTGACAGCTCAAGAGAGAGATCTTGGGGTGCTAGTGGACAATTCAATGAAAGTATCGACCCAGTGTGCAGCAGCAATTAAGAAGGCCAATTCCATGCTTGGGGTAATTAAAAAAGGGGTTGAGAATAAAACAGCCAATATTATCATGCCATTGTACAAATCGATGGTAAGGCCGCACCTGGAATATTGTGTCCAGTTCTGCTCGCCGCACCTCAAAAAGGACATAGTGGAGCTGGAAAAGGTGCAGAAGAGAGCAACAAAAATGATTACGGGGCTGGGGCACCTCCCTTATGAAGAAAGACTGCAGCGTTTGGGGCTCTTCAGCCTAGAAAAAAGGCGCCTGAGGGGGGACATGATTGAGACATACAAAATTATGCACGGAAGGGATAGAGTCGATAGAGGGATGCTCTTTTCCCTCTCTCAAAACACCAGAACCAGGGGGCATCCGCTAAAACTGAGGGTTGGGAGAGTTAAAACAGATAAAAGGAAGTACTTTTTTACCCAGTGGGTAGTTAATCTGTGGAACTCTTTGCCACAGGAGGTGGTGATGGCATCTGGTCTAGATGCCTTTAAGAGGGGATTGGACGGATTTCTGGAAGAAAAGTCCATCATGGGCTATAGGCAATGATGGATTGTGCAACCTCCTTACATCAATAGTAGGCTACTTCAGAATGCCGGGTGCAAGGGAGTGGCAACAGGATGCAAGCATCTTATTGTCTCATGCCTCCCTGGGGCACCTGGTGGGCCACTGTGAGATACAGGAAGCTGGACTGGATGGGCCTTTGGCCTGATCCAGCAGGGCTCTTCTTACGTTCTTATGTTCTTAAGAGTGCATGGCATGGCACAGCAGTACTAGTTTGGGTGCAAAGTCTGGGGTGGTGTTTTTTGCTGCAGTGGATCTGATTACAGGAGCTCTCAGTTCTGGCACATGTGAGTAAAAGGGAGGCAGCCCTGCCCCACAGAGAGCCCTTGGAAAAAACACTCCCCCATGCCTTACCCAGACCTGTTCCTGTTTTTGGTTCTGCTACCAGCCAGACGTGGGATGTGAATAGGGACATGGTGGCGCAGCAGGTTAAACCGCTGCTGCTGGGCTTTCCGACCAGAAGGTTGGAAATTCAAGACTGCGCAATAGAGTGAGCTCCCATTGCCTGTCCCAGCTCCTGCCAACCTAGCAGTTCAAAAGCACTTAAACGCAAGTAGATAAATAGGGGGAAAGGAACGGCGTTCCGTGCGCTACGGCGTAGAGTCATGCCGGCCACATGACCACGGAAGCTTGTCCTCGGACAAAATGCCGGTTCTACAGGCTTTGAAATGGAGATGAGCACTGCCCCCTACAGTCGGTCACAACTAGACCATCCGGTCATGGGGAAACCTTTACCTTTTTACCAGCTAAAAGCCTCAAGTGTTTTTCACCACCCCTGTAAAAATGCGCCTTTGCAGCTTCCCCTGATCATTTCCAGTTCCCCCTTGCTGTCCCACATGCAGCTAGTATTTTTCCCCAGCTTTGTTTTTCCTCCTTAAGAAAAGATTTCCCAGACGTCCCTTCCTTTCAGCAGTACCTTCTTCCCCCCCTTCATTCCCTCCCTGCATTTTTCCTACACATATCATGTCTTTATATTTTCCCTTCCTCATCCCGTTTTCTTAATTGCCTATACCTTTTCTCAGCTTGGCTCTAGAGCTCTCCCATCTTTTTAAAATTAAGCCTTTTTATTAAGAGAAAGTAATATCTCTTAATTCCCTGCCTTCCAACAGAGGAATATACAGAAGCAAAAGCCATTAAAAAGTGTATGGAATAGTTGTTGTCATTGTTTTTAATATGGTGGAGATGCAAGCTGCAATCCACTTTCCTGAGAGTAAGTTCTACTGAACACAATGGGACGGACTTCTGAGTAGACACACATACACACAAAAAACAAAGTCCATTATTTTGATGGTGGTCAAGCTGAAGCACAAATGTCTTTGACAAGCTTTACTGCTGCTTGCTTCAGCTCAGGCTGGCAGAGCCCCCGATTTAAAGATCCAATCAGCAAAGGAAGTAGACCACAATAAAATCCAGCCTTGCATCTTATCTCCTTTGTGGTCTGACAATCAGCTGACTGTTGGACATTTTAATTGGGGCGGCTGGAGGCTACCAGAAGTGACATCACTTCATGACATTACTGGGCCTGTGTAGTTATGCCTCACCAGCCCAAAGAGCCACCACATATCCCTGACAGATAGCTCCTGGGTAAAGACTAATCATCCCCTGCCTCTTGTTCTTGCTACAGAAGCACAGTGAAGGTTTTGGACCCAGATCACTAAAGGCCTGTCTCCTGCAATCGCAGCCACAGACTAGCCTTTTGGTCACCAACATAAGCCTGGACTGCTGCAGAATGGCCAGTGGTAGCCTTAGCTTGTCTCAGTTTCAACTAAGATGTACACTTCCAAGCCAAAGCTACCACTGAGAACCCAGCAATTGACGATTCAAGCTCAAATTTAAGGCAACTTCCCACTGAGGCTTTCTCCAGAAAGCCAAGCCACGCTCTCTGCTTGGGACTATTGGATCGCAGAGGAATACAGCTCAGCACGAATGTGCTTCTGGGTCTCTCCTTCACCCAGATCTTACCTCACAAGAGCCAGACCATATGTGAGAACCAGCTCATGAGATCTCAGGCCACCGGAGGTATCCAGGATTTTACAGCGTATCAGATCTGCAGTGCATTCCACAGCTAAAGGCATCCTGTGTCCATATCTAAGAATGAAACACAGTGAGATCTAGATCAGTTCTGTCCCCTGGTCGGAAAGCATCCAGTTATCTTGGAGAACTGAGAGTGTAAAACTATATTCTTAAGAATCCTAGAATCTTAAGAATCCTTAAGAAACCTCTGTGAGAGGTAATCAATCAATCAATCAATCAATCAATCAATCAATCAACAGGTACTCACAGTATATACTACTTTTCAACACAAAGTTCACAAAGCAGTTTACAGGCAAATAGTAATAATAAAGTTAAATGGTTATAGGTTCACCAAGGAGACGGTCAGCTTCTCCAGACAATTTTCCCTGGAGGGCAACCAACATTCCACTACTGATGGAGAATTGTTTGCTGAGCAGGTACCATATACAGCTTGCGACATGATAGATGTTAAAGAAAATAAAAAGAGCACTGCTGGATCAGGCCAAGGGCCCACTTAGTCCAGCTCCCTATATTTCACAGTGCCTCTGGGGGCACACAAGACAGACGTGACTGAGTGTGTAACAATCATTACTTGAGGATGCCAAAGGTTCAAGCAAAGTGAGTAACTGCGATCAAGCGGCAGAAACCAACCCAAGGTTTAAGGAAAGAGAATGTGTTACTAAGAAGGTTGTGCCCCCAAATCCAGTAGCTTGACATTCCTAGGAAGGTGAGTAGAAGACCAACTTCCCTTATCCCTACCCACAGCCTCTCCTGTTTTCCAGCTGCACCCCCAGCTGACTCCATAGCCCCCCTCACCTGCTCTTCCAAGCTGACACTCGGTCCAGTGCATCACGTTGGGTCTGGCAGTCACTGCAATACAGCCCCACCATCACCTGGTCCCATTCAGCCTTGCTCTGCCAGGCCACCACACTCCTGGGCCTCTTCCGCCGAGAAATCACAGACCCCTGTTGCCACTCCAAGCTAGTAGCACTGGGACCACTAGCCATGCTATGGCTACCTTCCAGTCTCCTGGCACCCAGCACTAACACACCTAAAGGAACAGAACAAAAATAAGACATCAGGGACAAGCCTCTCAAGCAGGTCTCTTTGCAAGGTTTATCCTGGCCCTTTGCCATATCAAGGATCAATACTCTGTAGGAAGCGTGGCTTAAACGCCAAATACAGTCAAGGCCAGATCCTTTCCCTCTCAAGCCTGGAATGGACATGTGTGCTTTTCTAAGGACTGGGGCCCCACAATGCCCAAGGGGCCCATTCCAGCACAGGCCCCTGTTTCACCTGTGTTTCCTAAACCTGCCACCTGCCCTACTACAGCATCAATTCACCTCTCGGTCCGACCTCACTCCTGACTCAAAAGTCCATCTCTTTTCTCATCAACAGCCTGAGGAACAGAGTTCCATTTCCACAGAACTGGCCACTGAGCACCCCAGATTCACTCCCTTGGAGAACCTCCAGATACAGCAGTGCGGAAATAATAATAATGCTCGTATTTATATATCAATCACTATCAATCACTAGTATTTATATACCGCTTTTCAACACAAAGTTCACAAAGCGGTTTACAGGCAAATAATAACACTAAAGTTAAATGGCTCCCTGTCCCAAAAGGGCTCACAATCTAAAGGAATAGAGAACACTACCAGCAACAGCCACGAGAAAGACACTGTGCTGGGGTGAAGAGGGACAGTTGCTCTCCCCCTGCTAAATATAAGAGGACACCACTTGAAAAAGTGCCTCTTGCCCAGTTAGCAGGGGAACTTTCTTAGTTCCCTTATACCACCTTTCTTAGGTCATTAGATTGTTCCTCTGACTTTAACTCAAGGCGGTTTACATAAGCAGGCTTTATTCATAAACACAAAGGTTTTTACAAATTACAAGAAAGTTCTATCTTTCAAGAACAACATACAACATACAGACAGTACTTTCATGGTGTAGTCTTCTTTCCGGCCACACAATTTGCCTTCCTGCTGGCTGATAAGCAGCTTCTGCTCCCACCAAGAAGCGGCTGGAAATGCCACGAATGAAGCCCTGAAAGGACTCTGCCAACAGCTCTAAGGCAGCATTACATATAGGAAAAAGCCAATCTGCTGAATCCGACCAACAGAGGCCCACCTAGGCCAGCATCCCATTCCCCACAGGGACCTACCAGCTGCCCCTGGTAGGGAGGGAGGCAGGCAGGCCTCTACCCTCTCACTTCCCCTCTGCAACTGGCATCCAGTCCCTGGACAGAAGGCCGGTTCCACTGTAGGCTCCTCGAACTGCCTGTCCTGCTTAGACCGCCCTTCTTCCGGTTATCTGGGAAGTTGCATTGCTCTGGAGGAGGCAGGCAGGCAGCCAGGGGGTGGCTGAACAGCACGACAGCCTCCCCTTAACCTCACTCCCACGGACACCCACCTCCCAGGCGCCGCAAACCACCCGCTCCAGTACAACAGACGCGCGCTCTGGCACCCCGCAAGCTGAGAGGGGAAGCGGGGGGGCGAGGCTAGAGGCCAGCAGCCAATCGATGGAGGAGGGCGTGGCCATAAACGGACGCGAAAGGCCTGGTTGGATGTTTGCAGCCAGGACACCCGGAAATGAACCATGCGGAAGCGGAAATGAATGGGAGGATTAGAACCCTGGATCAAGCAGGTTAGATCCAAGATTGTTAGATAGCTGGATGGGCCATGTCGTCACAGACTTGAAGCCATGGAATTACTAAAATGGCTGACTCAGATCAGCGCCGCGAAGGAGGAGGATTGCCGCCGGAGGGGCTCTCTCGCTCGCACGGTGCGCGTGTAAAAGTTAATTTCAACGTCTTTAAGCATGCCTGCGTGTTCTGCATACGGGTGTGCGAATCGCTGGACGAAAAATGGGATTTAATTTCCGCGGAAAGATTCATGTATTCACATTACATCGGCTCAATAAAACGACCGGTAATATTTTCGAAATTCTGGACATTAACTGACATTTTTTTTTATGGGGCATGGCCGTTTTATTCCTGCTTGTGTAGATTTCAAAAAATAAGTCTGTCAAAACAGTGCAATCTGAGTTAAAATAGACAGCATTTCGTCCGGTGTGTTCAGTAATATAATTACGCGGAATTAAACCTTGGAATTGCATATTAACTCATAATATGGTTACCAATGACGTTTCTCCACGATCACACGTTGTTATTTTGGTAAGTTTTTACTTCAGAAGTAAACGATTAAGCGCTAAACATCATGCGAAAACCCATTGGAAATCATTGGAATGAGCAATGTTTTGGACATACTGTCATGGCCGCTAAGCCCGCCTATTGGAGTCAATGCGTTTCCATACATTCTAAAGGGAGGGCCATCCGTTGGTTAGATCTTGGAGGAAAGATAGCAGGAGTAAACATGACGTCACGTTCTTGAAGTCGACTTACAAATATGGCTGACTCAGATGTTTCCCGCCAAGGAGGAGGATTGCCGCCGCGAATTCACGAATAAAAATCTCCCTGCACGTGTGTAAAAATTAATCTCAACGTCTTTAATCATGCCTGCGTGTTCTGCATACGGATGTGCGAATCGCGGTACGAAAAATGGGATTTAATTTCCACGGAAAGATTCACGTATTCACATTACATCGGTTCAATAACCGATTTTTTTTTTTGCATTATGTTTGAAGCTGTGTAATTTCTTGTTGTTCCTAGCAGTCTTATTCACCATTTTCTGACACCCACTGTTAATGGTCTAGAAGGAAAAAATATATATTTCCCCCCTCCTTTTTTCCCCCTTCCCGTTTACACTTTTTTTTTCCCGCCTTCCATTTTCTACTGTAATCTCGAAATTCTGAACATTAACAGAATTTGTTTTAGGGTGGGGGGGTGAGTATAGAAGTTTAAAAAGTTAAAAAAAATACTCTTAATAGCTTAGAAGTAAAAAAGAATTCCTCTCCTATGGACAACTACTTGTGTTATACATTGAGAGATTTTAATGTAATTTTCCTACATATTTATCTAATTTTTGCCCACCCTCCCCTTTTTCTCTCTCCTTCCTGTTCACACTTTATTCCTGCTTGTGTAGATTTTAAAAAATGAGTCTGTCAAAACAGTGCAATCCGAGTTTAAATAGACAGCAAGTGGCATTTCGTCTGGTGTGTTCAGTAATATAATTACTTATATTAATTATTAATTATATTAATATTAATTATATTAATTAATTATAAGTAATATAATTAAACCTTGGAATTGCATATTAACTCATAATATGATTACCACTGATGTTTCTCCACGAACACACGTTGTTATTTTGGTAAGTTTTTGGTAAGTATTTTGGTAAGTTTTTGGTAAGTTACCCCTGCTAACTGGACAAGAGGCACTTTTTCCAGTGGTGTTCCTCTTATATTTAGCAGGGGGAGAGTAACTGTCCCTCTTCACCCCTGCGCAGTCTTTCTAGTGGCTGTTGCTGGCGGTCTGCCTTTTTTTAGATTGTGAGCCCTTTTGGGACAGGGAGCCATTTAACTTTATTAGTACTATTTGCCTGTAAACCGCTTTGTGAACTTCGTGTTGAAAGGCGGTATATAAGTACCTGTTGATTGATTGATTGATTACTTCAGGAGTAAACGATGCAGTCCTAAACATCACGCGAAAACCCATCTGAAATGCTTGGAATCAGCAATGTTTTGCACTCACCAACATGGCTGCTAAGCCCGCCCCCTGGCCTCATTCGGCTGCTATCTCTTGTTAAAGCATGTTTACTCCTGTTATCTTTCCTCCAAGGGTTAGATGGCTGGAGTCGCCATCCCCGTCGAATTAATAGGAACCTGTTTTAACTCCATGATAGGAACCAAGTGAAGCAAGGGGGCGGGCTTAGCAGCCATGCTGGTTGACTCAAAACAATCCGTATTCCAAGCATTTCAGATTGGTTTGCTCGTAATGTTTAGGACTGAATAGTTTACTCCTGAAATAAAAACTTACGAAAATAAAAACGTGTGATCGTGTAGAACATCATTGGTAACCTTATTATGAGTTAATATGCAATTCCAAGGTTTAATTCCGCATAATTATATTACTGAACACACCGGACGAAATGCTACTTGCTGTCTATTTAAACTCGGATTGCACTGTTTTGACAGACTTATTTTTTGAAATCTACACAAGCAGAAATAAAGTGTGAATGGGAAGGAAAGAAAAAAAAAGGGGAGGGTGGGCAAAAATTAAATAAATATGTAGGAAAATTACATTAAAATCTCTTCATAACACAAGTAGTTGTCAATATGAGAGTAATTCTTTTTTACTTCTAGGCTATTAAGAGTATTTTTATAAACTTCTACACTCACCCCCCCCCATAAAACAAATTCTGTTAATGTTCAGAATTTCAAAAATATTACAGTAGAAAATGGAAGTGGGAAAAAATGTGTAAACGGGAAGAGGGAAAAAAGGAGGGGGGAAATTTTTTTTTCCTTCTAGACCATTAACAGTGGGTGTCAGAAAATGGTGAATAAGACTGCTAGGAACAACAAGAAATTACACAGCTTCAAAAAATAATGTACAGTTAATGGTTTATTGAACCGATGTAATGTGAATACAAGAATCTTTCCGTGGACATTAAATCCCATTTTTCGTACCGCGATTCGCACACCCGTATGCAGAACACGCAGGCATGCTTAAAGACGTTGAGATTTACTTTTACACACGTGCAGGGAGATTTTTATTCATGAATTCGCGGCAATCCTTCTTGGCGGGAAAGATCTGAGTCAGCCATATTTGTATGTCCCCGGCTTCAAGTTAATGACGTCATGGTGACTCCAGTGATTCTACCTCTATGCCCTGGATTAGTCTCTTACCAAGAAGGTTTAATAGTAACAGGAGGCGCCTTGCCTTAAACGGGAATGCTCCTGAGGTGAAGCCAGTGGGCGGCAAGAAGGTTAGATTGACTGGAGGCGGCATCCCTGTAGAATTAATAGGAGCGTATTGAAGCCAGGGGGCGGGTTTAGCGGCCATGTTTGTGTGCCCCAAACAATCTTTATTCCAAGCATTTCAGATTGCTTTTCTGGTACTGTTTAGGACTGGATAGTTTACTCCTGAAATAAAAACTTACGAAAATAAAAACATGTGATCGTGTAGAAACATCATTGGTAACCTTATTATGAGTTAATATGCAATTCCAAGGTTTAATTCCGCATAATTATATTACTGAACACACCGGACGAAATGCTACTTGCTATCTATTTAAACTCGGATTGCACTGTCTTGACAGACGTATTTTTTGAAATCTACACAAGCAGAAATAAAGTGTGAACGGGAAGGAAAGAAAAAAAGGGGAGGGTGGGCAAAAATTAAATATGTAGGAAAATTACATTAAAATCTCTTCATAACATAAATAGTTGTCAATATGAGAGTAGTTCTTTTTTACTTCTAGACTATTAAGAGTATTTTTTTTAAACTTCTACACTCACCCCCCCCCCATAAAACAAATTCTGTTAATGTTCAGAAGTTCGAAAATATTACCGTAGAAAATGGAAGGCGGGAAAGAAAGTGTAAACGGGAAGGGGGAAAAAAGGAGGGGGTAATTTTTTTTTCCTTCTAGACCATTAACAGTGGGTGTCAGAAAATGGTGAATGAGACTGCAAGGAACAACAAGAAATTACACAGCTTCAAAAATAATGCACTCACTGAACGGTCGTTTTATTGAACTGATGTAATGTGAATACAAGAATCTTTCCGTGGACATTAAATCCCATTTTTCGTACAGCGATTCGCACACCCGTATGCAGAACACGCAGGCATGCTTAAAGACGTTGAGATTAACTTTTACACGCCCGCAGGGAGATTTTTATTCGTGAATTCGCGGCAATCCTCCTCCTTGGCGGCATTGATCTGAGTCAGCCATATTTGTATGTCCCCGGCTTCAAGTTAATGACGTCATGCTGACTCCAGTCAATCTAACTTTCTTGGTGGGCGGGCTTAGCCGCCGTATTGGGTTAACTCAAAACAATCCTCATTCCAAGCATTTCAGATTGCTTTGCTCGTACTGTTTAGGATTTAATAGTTTATTCCTTAAATAAAAACTTACGAAAATAAAAACATGTGATCATGTATACACATTATTGGTAAACTTATTATGATTTATATGCAATTACAAGGTTAAATTCCTCATAATTATATTACTGAACATATCTGACGAAATGCTACTTGCTGTCTAATTAAACTCAGATTGCACTATTGTGACAGACTTTAGTGAAATCTACACAAGCAAAAATAAAACGGTCATGCCCCATAAAAAAAAATTCTGATAATGTTCAGAATTTCATAAATATTACAGTAGAAAATGAAAGGCGGAAAATAAAGTGTGAACTGGAAGGAAAGAAAAAAAGGGGGAGGGTGGGCAAAAATTAGATAAATATATAGGAAAATTACATTAAAATCTCTTCATAACACAAGTACTTGTCAATATGAGAGTAATTCTTTTTTACTTCTAGACTATTAAGAGTATTTTTTTAAACTTCTACACTCACCCCCCCCCTAAAACAAATTCTGTTAATGTTCAGAATTTTGAGAATATTACAGTAGAAAATGGAAGGTGGGAAAAAATGTAAACGGGAAGGGGGGAAAGGAGGGGGGGAAATATATATTTTTTTACTTTCTAGACCATTAACAGTGGGTGTCAGAAAATGGTGAATAAGACTGCTAGGAACAACAAGAAATTACACAGCTTCAAAAAATAATGCACACACTTTTACAGTTAATGGTTTATTGAAGCGATGTAATGTGAATACATGAATTTTTCCTTGGAAATTAAATCCCATTTTTCGTACAGCGATTCGCACACCCGTATGCAGAACACGCAGGCATGATTAAACAGGTTGATATTAACTTTTACACACGTGCAGGGAGATTTTCATTCGTGAATTCGCGGCAATCCTCCTTGGCGGCAACGATCTGACTAGGTGGACAAATATGGCCGCAGGTGCTCCATGTGGCTTCAAGGAAATGACGTCATGCCGCCTCCTACCATTAAACCTACTTGTCTCTTACGCTACAAAAAGGATCTTCACCATAGAGGCGAGATGGTCCAGAGCGGCGCCACGCGGCTTTGACTTAATCGCTAAAGGGGCCATCCGTTCGGTTTTCCCAAGAAGGTTAGATAACAGGAATCGACATGACGTCATTATCTTGAAGCTTCCGAGTCAGACAATATGGCTGACTCAGATCTTTCCAGCCAGGAGGAGGGTTGCCGTGAATTATCTAATAAAACTCTCCCTGCTCGTCGCTGTCAGAAAAATGGGATTACTTTGCACAGGTACTTAAAGTCATTGTGATTAATTGATACTGAAAAATATTACCTCATAAAGTATGCAACCCTTCACAAACTGAAGTAGGTATGAAGAAGTAAAAGGAACTCAATCCACACACAACATTCAGCAGTGATTTTTTTGGATTCAAAATGTATATTTCCCCCCTCCTTTTTCCCCCCGTCTATTCCCGTTTACACTTTTTTTCCCACCTTCCATTTTTTTCCTTTCCTTCCCGTTCACTTTATTTTCCACCTTTCATTTTCTACTGTAATATTTATGAAATTCTGAACATTATCAGAATTTTTTTTTATGGGGCATGGCCGTTTTAATTTTGCTTGTGTAGATTTAAATAAAGTCTGTCAAAACAGTGCACTCCGAGTTTAAATAGACAGCATTTCGTCCGGTATGTTCAGTAATATAATTATGAGGAATTAAACCTTGTAATTGCATATTAAATCATAATAAGGTTACCAGTGATGTTTCTACACGATCACACGTTTTTGTTTTCGTAAGTTTTTATTTCAGAAGTAAACTATTTAGTTCTAAACAGTACGAGCAAACCAATTCGAAATGCTTGGAATGAGCAACGTTTTGAGTCACTTAACATGGCTGCTAAGCCCGCCCCCTGGCTTCAATTCGCTCCTATCAATTCAATAGGCATGTCGTCTCCTGTTATTATAACTTTATGGATTTTTCCCCTCGCTGGAAGTGTAGTCGCTCTCCCCGTCTCGCCCGCGCTCTATGGTCTCTTTTGCCCCGCACGGTCGGTGTGGAGCCGGAATGTGCGGCTCTATTGGTTTGTTTTTACCCTTTTCTGACTCCTTTTGGGAAAATGCTGCGCTTCATACTGTATCTTAAAACGCACACACTTCAAACACAAAACCAAAGGGGAAAAAAAAGGCTTTGCTTCTTGTTTTGTTTTTTTGGCAGGTCATTTTGGGAGGCCAAAGAGATAATGGCGCAGATAACTCAATGCAACATACATTTCTGGCAGCAGTGCGAGGGAATTAAATGGAAAAGGGTGGGATGTGTCGCCCCCTTGCGGGATTGGAATGAATCGGGGAGACTGAAAAACTATTCAAAGCACTTGATTCCCTTTACTTCCAGTAAGCGTTTTTGAGGGCGCTTTAATTTTTCCCCCCACCGACGTACAGGAAAACCCGCTTTTCCCACAGAAGCTCTCCTGCAATAGACCCAAGGTGGCTCACTGCACCATTCACAGGACTGCTGGAGACAGCAGAATTCCTTGGTGGAGAAGTAACTAGGGTTTGCCCCACACCGTGCTATGCACGCCTACTAAAAGGGCGCCTGAGAGGGGACATGATTGAGACATACAAAATAATGCATGGAAGGGATAGAGTCGATAGAGGGATGTTCTTTTCCCTCTCTCAAAACACCAAAACCAGGGGGCATCTGCTAAAACTGAGGGTTGGGAGAGTTAAAACAGATAAAAAGAAGTACTTTTTTACCCAGCGGGTGATTAGTCTGTGGAACTCTTTGCCACAGGAGGTGATGATGGCATCTGGTCTGGATGCCTTTAAGGGAGGATTGGATGGATTTCTGGAAGAAGAGGCCATTGTGGGCTATAGGCAATGATGGATTGTAACCTCCTTTCATTAGTAGTAGGCTACTTCAGATTAGGGACGTGGTGGCGCAGCTGCTGGGCTCTCCAACCGGAAGGTTGGGAGTTCAAGACTGCGCGACGGAGTGAGCTCCCGTTGCTTGTCCCAGCTCCTGCCAACCTAGCAGTTTGAAAGCACTTAAATGTAAGTAGATAAATAGGGACCACTTCGGTGGGAAGGGAACGGCGTTCCGTGTGCTACGGCATAGAGTCATGCCGGCCACATGACCATGGAAGCTTGTCCTTGGACAAAAATGCCGGCTCTACAGGCTTTGAAATGGAGATGAGCACCACCCCCCTACAGTCGGGCACGACTAGACCATTCGATCGAGGGAAACCTTTACCTTTTTACTTCAGAGTACTGGGTGCAAGGGAGTGGCAACAGGATGCAAGCATCTTGTTGTCTCATGCCTCCCTGGGGCACCTGGTGGGGCCGCTGTGAGATACAGGAAGCTGGACTAGATGGGCCTTTGGCCTGATCCAACAGGGCTCTTCTTATGTTCTTATGAAGTCAGTCCCACTGTGTTCACTGGGGCAGGAAACTGTGCACAAGAAGGCACAATGAATTTGCAAGGATTCGGGCGACGTGCATGCTCCTGGCTCTTTTCTTATCGCTGCTTCAGTAATAGTCAAATTGATTTTGAAATGTGATATCCCATTTAGACCGGAGTTTTTTCTTCTCAATATTGTGTCGTCAATACAAGATAGACAAAGTAAATATGTAGCGATACATATTATTACTACGGCGAGATTAGTATATGCACAAATTTGGAAAAGTAATGTAACTCCAGAATTAGAGAATTTGATAGACAAACTATATGATGTAGCAGAAATTTATATTTTGACTGAGAGACTCAAAGATGGAAATTTGTGCAAGACAGAAAATTATTGGAAGCCTTTTTATGATTGGAGAGATGTACAATCAAAAATTTAGTAATGTGTTAAGATGTATGTTAAGATTTTTTAAGATAAATTAGATTAGAAATACTGCTATCCCAGGACAGTAATCCTTTTGTGTTATCCTTAGTTTCCCTTTCCCTAATGTTATCATTACCCTATACTGTATCCTTATTTTAAAATTAATAAAAACGTTATAAAAAAAAGTAATAGTCAAATTTACAGTTCCTGAATCAGCTAATGAGGAGGACCGACCTGTGCTCTTGTTATATTGCCCTCTGCCTGTACAACTGCCTTAATTGCTCCTTCAGAATACAGTATTTATATACCAGCCAACAGGTTCTCCAGGAATCCGCATCAGTCCCTAGCTGGCCACTGAAATGGATATTGGAGGTTTTAACAGCACCTCCAGGAGCTTCCAACAGTACATCATTAGAATAACAAAATTCATGAATACTGTCCATTAAAGTTATCAAAGCTATTTTTCTCCTGCTTCTCAACAACAAGTGCTTATTTGCTCAGTTAGCAACTGATTTGTTATCCAGCTACTCAAATAACATATCCCCTTGTTGAAAAACCATCCTTGCATAGGTTAGCTCTTGTTCATAGAAACGCTTGTATGGTTCCAGCCAGACCATTTGCAGAACAAATCCCTCCTGTGAGCTCTTTCCACAGAAGGTGAAATACAGAATAGTCTACTGTACCTACCACACTTCTGACTAGTGAGAGAGAGAGCACCACTAATTGTCCACAGAAACAATCTCCTCTGGCTCTGGTGTGAAACATGTTCTCTAAGCAAAGTCTAATGGACTTTAGGCAGATTCAGCTCAAGAAGTTTTGAACTTCTCCGCAGAGAAGGGATCCTGGGGGAACAAGCAATGTACTCATGCAGTTAGGAAAAAATCATTTGACCTTTTTGCCACCCTTATGTGTGTGTCGAGGGGTAGATTTGTGGCTAGGGCTAGACTTGTGGGGAGGGGTAGACATGCTGCGAGGGGAGCAAGAAGAAACCTTTTCTGCAGGAAAAGAAACTGCAGGGGCAGAGTGGGGTGGGTTCGGTTACACTATGTTTTCAGCAAAAGTTAACCAGTTCTCCTGATTTAAAGGTAAAGGTTTCCCCATGACCAAATGGTCTAGTCGTGGCCGACTATAGGGGGTGGTGCTCATCTCCGTTTCAAAGCCTGTAGAGCCAGCGTTTTGTCCAAGGACAAGCTTCCGTGGTCATGTGGCCGGCATGACTCTATGCTGTAGTGCACAGAACGCCGTTCCCTTCCCACCGAAGTGGTCCCTATTTATCTACTTGCATTTAGGTGCTTTCGAACCGCTAGGTTGGCAGGAGCTGGGACAAGCAACCGGAGCTCACTCTTTATCCTTCATCT
Source organism: Lerista edwardsae (assembly GCA_029204185.1). Lineage (NCBI taxonomy): Eukaryota > Metazoa > Chordata > Lepidosauria > Squamata > Scincidae > Lerista > Lerista edwardsae. The sequence continues at coordinate 70,933 of JAJKFI010000240.1, read as the reverse complement.
TCTATCAAAGAGGCCTTATGGCACTTTCAGGACAGCTTTGGGCCGACACAGGCCACCTGCATTAACCCAATGGCACTTTTGGATTGTGCCCTGAGTGCAGTGGGCAGGAGAGAGATAAGATGGAAAATACATTACAACATAATACAGGTGGGGCCCCATGGCTGTGGATCCGGGAGCCTGCCTTTGCTCCCATTAGCACTGTATAAAAGCTTAAAAGGTAAAGGTTTCCCCATGACCGAATGGTCTAGTCGTGACCGACAGTAGGGGGCGGTACTCATCTCCATTTCAAAGCCTGTAGAGCCGGCGTTTGTCCGAGGACAAGCTTCCGTGGTCATGTGGCTGGCATGACTTTCTGCCGAGGCGCATGGAACGCCGTTACCTTCCCACCGAAGTGGTCCCTACTTGCATTTAGGTGCTTTTGAACTGCTGCTGGGACAAGCGATGGGAGCTCACTCCGTCATGCAGTCTTGAACTCCTAACCTTCCGGTCGGAAAGCCCAGCAACAGCTAATTAACCCGCTGCACCACCACATCCCACCACTAAATCTCCTGATTTAGAGGGGACTAAAACAGACCAACCAACCATCATGGCTGCCCCGTCATGCCTCGCTCAGCCCTAAACACTAGAGCAGTGTTAAAGAGTGGGTCATGAGTCAATTACTGGTGGATCCCCATTCACTTCAATGTGTATTTTGTTTTTAATATATAGGCACACCCCAGTATCCACAGGGATTCTGTTCTAGATGCCACCTTAGATACCTGAAATCATGGATACTGGGGAGGCCTTTTAAAGATAGGGGAACATCAGTGGTTTTGCTGCAACAAGGTGAAAAATGGCGATTTGTTTGATGTTCCCCTATCTTTTTAGCAGGTGTCCCAGTATCCATGGTATCTGTGGATAACTGAAACTGTCACCATCGAACCAAAGTACAGCCATCTTGAGTCTTTTGCTTAAAGTCTCTTGCCTAAAGTTGCTGAAGTATGTAACTTCCTTTCTCTTTGCTCTCATTTTTTCACTCACTTGCCTCCACCTGCAACCTTCTTCATCCAGCACAGCTAGCTCTGAACAATAGATAGGGAACTGGTTAAAGCCAGCAGAGCTTCCTCCCTTATTGGAATGGCCACAGCATATTCTCAAGGCCCAATTGACAGAGGGCTTCTCATGTCCCAGCCCCTGTGTAGTAATTTTCCACCAAGCAGCAACTTGGGCAGGGGAGAGGGATATAAAAATGATTTGGAATTGTATGCTCTTGCTCTTCTCTGCTTGCCGAGTGGAGCAGGGAGATTGGCCTGCCTGTAATAAAGATGATCCTCATACTCTCTCATTTGGTTGTTTGCCATTCTTTCCCCACAATGAGAACCATTTTGTGCCCTTTTTCGGCAACAAAATCCATGGATACTGAATCAGTGGCATGCCTTGGTGCTACCTTGTCTGCATTTTTAGAAATATGATAGATCTGTACTTTTAACGGGCTACTACATCTATGCCTCTAACAATGATAGTTAATGGCTGACTCCTGGGTAAGTGTGCATAGGATTGCAGCCTTTGGGATGTTTGGGGTTCGTTTTCTTCAAACAGATCAGCAACTGAGGAGGGTTAGGAGGGTTCTTCTGAATCTATATATATATAAAAACGGACGTGTGTATGTATGTTCCTTATACACGTCTCCGTCCCTTGACCCACGGCCACGAAACTTGGCACACACGTTCCTTGCAGCCTGGAAGGAATCACTGCGGGGGTCAGACCCCCCTACACCCCCGGTTTTCGGGGAGGGGGCCCAGATCGTCAGGAACCAAGGGGATTGCATGGGGCTACAGGTCTGCTGCCACCCTGTGGTCACAGACGATTCTGCAGGTTCTGTGGGAGGGCTGAGCAGCTCAGCTACCAGACAGAGGGAGAACAGAAAGCGAAACTAAATGTTTTGCCTGCATTGCCTGACTGGCCCAGGGTGGAAAGAGCAGGATCCAGGGAGTTCCAGCACCCAGTCGGATCTGAGAGGGGCCTATGTCCAGGGAGCTCACTGGCCACCTCTGCCTGTTTCTCATACGTCAGGGCTGTCCTGCTACAGGGCCTGCACACAGTAAGTGGGACCTTCAGATTGCTCTCTTAGGTTAGGGTGTCCCTGTTTCCTCATTCATTTCACAGTGATAGTGTGCGTTTGGGGTTCCACGTCAGCAATACTGTTTTATTTCAGGGACGAGTTCTATATGTCTATATATGCATCGCACTATGTCATACTGTTGCGGGAGGTTTGCATATTTGTGGGTCTGTTCCACCATTACTCTGGAACGCCTGGAACGATGTGCACCACACGTGGTGCACTTATTCCTTACGATCTGGACAGATATACTGTGGGGGTAGGGCCCCCCTTACGCCCCCAGAGGTGGGGGTGCACTGCAGGACAAACTCATTCCTCCTCCTAATAGAGCCTGGGGATAATGTCTGCCCCCGGGCAACGCCGGGTCACAAACAGCTAGTTTTATATAAATTTTTAAGCATATACTAATTGTAAACTTTTAATTTTCTTAGGGCACAATCCTAACCTGGGGTTAGGCTGGCACTATGGAGTTAGGCCAGCAAGATTTGGCCGGCACAAGGACCACCATAAAGTGTGTTTGAACTACTCTCGGAGTCAGGGAGGATGGCGCACGTTTGTGTGCTGGCCTCTCTGCCTCCGAGAGTGGTCCAAACATACTTTACGGTGTCCCTTGTGCTGGCCTAACTATGCCAGCCTAACTCCAGGGTAGGATTGCGCTCTTAATTAACTAATTAGTTTGATTTTGTTGTATGGGGGTGTTAAAAAATTTCCTGCTTCATGATGTCACTTCTAGCCATGACATCACTTCTGGTGGGTCCTGACAGGTTGTCATTCTAAAAGTGGGTCTTAGTGCTAAACTGTTTGAGAACCAGTCCACTTGACATTTGGCAGTGGCAGAAACAGATATAGAAACCGAGCCGGCCCATCAATGAAGCCAACTGTATTGGTCGCCTCAGGCAGCAGACTGGTGGAGAGAGCCCATCTCTGCCTGCTAACTTCCCTCCACTGCTCCTTCATGCACTTCCTGGTTTGAAAAGGAAGAGGAGATGACAAAGAGGAAGAGGAAATGTGGAGGGGAGGGGAGTGCTGAGCTGGAACACTGGAGAGGGGGAGGAGCAGAAGCTGGGTAAAGGGACAGCATTTCACACGCTGCCTCAGTACAGGAAGTCTTGAGCTGGCCCTGTGAAACCCTCTTCAACCATCAACAGCTGCAAAGCAGTGGTAGGAGGGTGCAGTTTTCAGGAGGACAGCTTGGCAGGTTGAAAGAGGTTGTTTTGCCCTTCTCTCCCTCCTTTGCTTCCTCTCTGCAAAGGCCTGTCTTCAGTTGCTTTTTTCCCCTAGGTGCGATTCTGGCTACATGTTTGTGGAGTAGAGAAACACAGCCAAGAGTGGGAACCACTGAGGAAAAGGGTCAAGCAGGCGAGAACACAATCTCTTTCTCTTTGTAATGAGATTAACAGTCTGTAGGAGCAGGCAAATGTCACAGTCAAATATTTGCTCTTCAAATATCTGGCTCACTGCCTCCTCTACCCAGGCCTCGGTGGAGAATTTCATTTGGCAAGAGAGCTCCTAGAAGCAAGATGGTCGCGGGAAACCTGTCCCCCTGGCCTCACAATTAAGGGCATGCTGCAATGCCCAGGTCATTTCTCAAAAGTGTGTGTCTGTTTTAGGACTTTTGCTTTGAAAAAAAATATTTCTTCAGAGCCTCCAATTAGCAACTTGAGCAATACAAGCATAACAGGAGTCATGGCTTGTGTGCTGAGCACGTTTCCAGGGTTGTGCAAGGTTGCAAGGCAAGGGGACCCAGGAGAGCTGGCCCACCCATGAGGCCAACTGATGTGTGCCTCAGGCCACATTGGTGGGGTTTGCACATTCCTGCCTGCCCACTTGCCCCACTGATCCTTCCCCTCCTCATTCCAGAAGATTTAGTCGAGAGGGTTAATGCCTCCGTTTGCCTGAAGATAAGAGCTGAAGGTCGCCAGTTCGGGACTACCAGAAGTCTCTGTGAGCGGCAGACCTTGTAATTGCGACTGATTAACAACTGAGCTGTCTCCGGCTGCCTTGTGAGAGGGGGAGTTGTGCCAAAGTCAGCTGTTTCTCTGGTGGGAGCAGGGAAGCCGCTTATCAGCCAGTAAGAAGACAAACGGGTAGCCAGAAAGAAGGACTAAATCCAGAAAGATCCATCTGTATGTGTGTAGTTCTTGGAAGGTAGAACGTTTCTGTAAAGTCTGCCTATGTAAACCGCCTTGAGTTATAGTCATTAGAGAAATCTGGTGAGCTAAGAAAGGTGGTATATAAATACAATTATTATTATTATTATTATTATTATTATTATTATTATTATTATTATTCCCTGGATTGGAAAAGGAAGAGGGGGGTGGTGCAAAAGTGTGGAGGAGGGCAGCGGCTATAGAAACAGAAGCTGACAGACCCTGTGGTCCCCTCCTCACCGAGGCTCCAGGAATGTCCTCCCTCAGGCAGTCCCATTTTGAAACTGTCGCTAATTATCTCGAGATGCTGAGTCCTGCTTTCACTGGCAATGTGCATGCAGATTGTCTAAAGCAGCAGTTTTCTCCATCTCATGGCACACTGACAAGGCTCGAAAATGGTCAAGGCACACCATACTTTTTTTTATAATTAACAAGGCACACTGTGCTTCCGGGGGGGGGGTGCTCACATCCCCCAATGCCCTACAAGGAAAGACTTCCAACCCCCCATGGCACACCTGCTGCACCCCAACATGCCATGGCACAGTGGTTGAAAATCACTGTTCTAAATATTTGTCCCAGAAAGGGGGGACCTGGGAAAGGTTTCAAAGCATCTTTGCCTCTTTACACTGCTGAAATAGCTGAGTCTCAGAGCACAGTTTGACATGTACTTAGAATCACAGACGTGCTGGGATCAAAAGGCCATTTAATGTTCTTCCCAGAGCCGAACCAATTCTCCGTCATCCTTCTGAAACTGATCTCCTGGCTAGTCGGTTCCAGGGTCAGTGAGTGAGGGCAGTGAAAAGACAAGCCAAAATGACAGTATGCACCCCCATTTTTCATCAGAAGAAGACAGACCAGTGATATCATGCAGGGGGTACGCGGGGGTACGCGAGTACCGGTTTCTAGGATTACGGTTGGCCCCGCCCATTCGCCCGCCCACTCATTGACTCCGCCCCCTTCAACGTTTGAATTTCCTGCACGTTTGAGTTGCCTGCACGTTCTCAGAGCCAGGCAGGCAGGCAGGCAGCGAGTGGAGCCTTGCCTTGCCTTGCCACTGAAAAATGAGCTGCTCTGGGGTTTTGGAACTGTTCGGTCACTTTAACATGATGCCAGGCCTCCTTAACGTGTTCTGGGGGTGCTGTGGAATACTGTTGCAACTGTAGTATAGGGTCAGTTTAAAATGGTCTGAGGCCTCAAAAAGGGCTTTTGTCATGTCACTTCTTGCCACGACATCACTTCCGGCTTATGACGTCACTTCTGGTGGGCGGGTCCCGACATGTGCCAATCAAAAGTGAGTACCTGTTGTTAAATAATTTAGATGACACCACTGAGACAGACCCATCACTTCCCAGCCTCCTCCCTTTTCCTTCATCTTCTCCCCCCCCCCCCGCTCTGTATGGAGCTCACCATTTCAAATTCAAGGAGTAACCAAGCAACGATAGGCGACAAAAATCAATATTACACCAATTTTCTCATTATTAATGCTTAGAATACCATCAAACAGCACAGCACCACCAAGAAAAGAACCGGTTGGGGGGGGAGGGGCAATGCAGAGAAGGTACATTGCTTCCCCCTCTCACTTGAGACATGGCTGCTGCTCTTGGGTGGGCAATGCCTTTCCAGTGATTGGGGCACATGGATGCAGGCTGCACAACAGGATGTGGCTTTGGGAGGGGGAGGAAGCAAATGTATATTCTTCCCCACCCCTTCCAAAAGGGAGGGAACAAGGAAGGCTTTGTATTGTAAGATCCAGATTCAAATCCTCACACTGCCATGAAACTGACTAGGTGATCTTGGGCCAGTCACTATATCTGAGCCTCACAACCATACAGGGTGATTGTGAGGACAAAGGAGGGAGGGAACCATCTCAGTGTGGTACAAAAAGGTGAAAAATAAATAAATAAATTTCCAATGCGGTGCATTTACCCCCCTATACTCCCTACCTGATGAGCTGGATTCTGCGCAGGGAAGAGGCAATACCTGGTTTTGAACCCTTGATTGGAGGGGCACATGTGAATGATGTGTTTTCTGCCACTTTGGCAACCTGCCGTAGTCCACACTACACCTACTGAGGGTCAGGGTTGGCAAACACAGGCCTAATCCTGCTCTTGTCAGTGAAGTAGGGAATATCACAGGCAAACTTGGCGGACTGCCCCTCCCCTTAGTACACCCAAGAAACTGAGCCTGGCAGGCCTCAAACCCAGGACCTGCCATGAAAAAGTAGAGCTGCCACATTCATTTGACAGCAGGCTCTAATACCACTTCCAGCAGAACTGGGACCCGAATTCACTCCTTTTCCAGCCTGAGGGCAGCTTTCAGACGGCACTGGGCTCTCCCAGCAAGTGCTACCTTGCTAACCTGCAGCTTGGGAGACGTATACAGTTTAAATAAACAGCAGGGCAGGGCAGGGCGATGGAGCCTTTGGCCTGATGGTCTTTTGGCCTCATCCAGCAGGGCTCTTCTTATGATGGCTTCCCACATTCCTGACCCAGACTGAAACCAGACTGAAACCTGGGACATCTTCATTCACATTCTTTGCCGCAACATACATATGGCATCATTTCTCAGGACCAGCACTGAACACTGGGTGACTCTTGAGGGCATCAACAATAAGGCTGTTGTCTCCTTGCCCAGCCCAACAGGGCTGCTTGGATCTGTGCCCGCAAAATTGCAGGTGCAAGTCTGAGTCACCCACAGCGGCCTGAATTGGGGCCATTTTCTTGAGGGTTGGGAGTTGGGTGACATTAAGTTTGCAGCTTAATGTCCACATCCGGGCCCCACCCCCTTCTGCGGGCTGCCCCAGCTGCCAGGATGTCTTCCCTCTGCCCTAAATACCAGAACATTGATCCCAACTGTGTAAAAAGTATTTGCATTCCATGTTTTCTGCACCTCCAAGTAGGTATTCCTGAGCCATGGTGGTAGCAGTAAGCCTGAGAACTCTAGATGTGAATCTTTGCATGGACGAGAGCTCTAGCAAGGACCCAACAGGACCCCACCTGTGATGCCAGTGCATCTACCAGGGAAGCAAGGATGAAGTCAGAGAAACAGAGTCATTTGGGACAAACTGACAGCCCTGCTAACCAAAACTAGAGCCAGCCCTGCTCTAGGAAGTCTGTGGCTGGAAATCTTGACATCTGTTTCTTTTTTCCTCCAAAAGAAACAAAGAATCCTGAAATAGATTCATGGTAGTATAGTCATCAAGTAGAACTAGGTCCAATGGATACAAACTGCAAGGGAGGTGATTCTGGTTGGACATCAGGAAAAAATTCTGGACAGTCAAGCATGGTTCAGCAGTGGAACACATTATCCCCAGACCCCTGAAATGATGACAGACAACTGGGATTTGGATGTTAACAGGCCATTTATTAAAATGACATAAGTGGTGACTTGCAACAGGAACGCTCTCTTGCCAACTAGATCTTAAACTTTCTGGCTGCAGGGTAAAACTACACTTGTGAGTGAGACGGCCTGGCCATCATCCCTCCCTCGATTCTCATTGGGCGTAACCAAACAACTCGAGGAGGCACAGCTAGCCAACTGTGCCTGCCTGTCTTCATTGCCCCCCCTTAGGGGGACCAGGGCAGCTGGCTTTCCAGCTGCAGGCGCACCTGTCAGCTTTCAACCAGTGATGAGGTCTGGCCAAGCAACTCTTCGAGCCGTCAAGCATCATCCAAGCCGTTAAAGCCAAGCCCTCTCACCTTGCTGCCCCGGCTTGGACACTGTGAGCTTCCCTATCTCTGCTTACCCCGCACTTTTCTTGCCACCAAGAAGGACAACCTAGCGTTTATCCTTCTTGATCACCCACCAAAAGTTCCTTAAGCCCCTGCTGCAAGTCACCAAGGATCAAGTCATTCCCGGCCAGTGACAGATGAACCCCGTCTGCATGGAACAAGGTTGGCAAACGGTGGACAATGCCAGGGTGAGCTATCACCCTACCTCCCTGTGCCACTACCACCCTCCCCAGGTAATCACTAGTCCTCTTCCTTGCAACATCGATCCTGCGGATGCTCCGAGCACCCCGCCAGACCCTCCTAGGTAAGAGGCTGGACCAGACAATCACTACGCCTGGCAGCCTCTGTCTGATGGTGTCAAAATCCTGACGGGCCTGAAGGCGCAGCAAAAGAGCGCTTCGCTGCCCCAGGTAATTCTCTCCGAGATGTATGACGATTACCTGGGGTGGGGAAGGGGAAACGGCGTGTACACGGCCGGCCGGGAGCAGCTGGCCCCACCTCTGCGTGGCGACCAGGAAATCCGTGCAATATTACCCAGCCCTAACTGGGAACCAAAGCCAGAGTTCATCGCCCTCTTCTTGGCCCAAAAAACGATAGAATGCCCACAGATTAGAATCCGGACTGGATATCCCCACTGCGGACCTGTCAAAAGAGAATAACGGTGAACACACAAACAAACACAACCAAATGAGAGGCGGGGCTCCCGCGGGCGTCCCCGAACAACCAGGGCACACTGGCCCTCCAACAGGCCACTGCCTCAGGCAAACCCCTTACGGGGAGCCAACTCACAGGGCGAACCCCCATGCAGCCATCCGGCTAACCGACAAGGACCATGTCCTTCCAAGATTCAGATACCCTTTCTCACGTACCTCCGGCATGCTTCAGATTTCCAACGACCAATCCTCCTAATGCTGTGTCGACCGGCAAGCCCGATCCGAAACGAGTGGAGGCCAAAATCCCTGGGTGACAGACCCAGGCCCCTAAAAGCGCGCTTAAAAACAGCAGAGAATTGGTATAGCGTGAGGGGGGAGGAATTAAGGTGCCGGAATAAAGGCCCAGCCCCAGCCGGGGCTGCCCTCCGGTACCGAACCCTAGCCCTAACCGGGCAAACGTCCTCCCTGCTCGCCCTTTGCAAGCGTACCCACTGGCCCCTGCCGGCCTGGTCCGTCTTGGACCATCATAACAACAGATGTGAATCCGGTGCATTGTTAGCCCCCTTGGTGAAAGTGAGATTCTATAAGCTTATTAGACATGATTGGACAACAGGAAGAAATTGTTGACTGTCAGGGCAGTTCGGCAATGGAACAGATTGCTGAGGGAGGTAGTAGGGTCTCTTTCCCTGGTGATCTTCAGCTCGACAGGCACCTACTGGAGATGCTCTAGGAGGATTTCCTGTTATAGGAAGGGGGTTGGACTGGATGACCTTGTGGGTCATTTTCAACGCTATGATTCTGTTATTCTGGTCCATTGCAACTTTTCCCACAATAATTATGTGAGCCACTGAGGGCCATAGAACTCCTTGTTGGCTTTGCTGCCCTTGACAAATGCCGGCCACCAGGCTTTAGATCATAGTTGTCATCTTTGAATTGTCGCATCGGAGTCTATCCTGTTGTTTTTGAATCTGAGAAACACAGCCGCCCTCTGCTCTGATGGGATTTGTGACAGGATAAAAGCAGAGCCTCTGATTGAAATGTCAGGCCTGTTGTTGAGTGATGATTTAATAATTTTTATGAGTGATCCCGTCACAATAGATTTCAGCTTCGGAATGGTGTGAATCAGCCAGGGTAGGTGTGAAATGAAACACACTAAAGAGGAACAAAATCAGCCTTCTGTTTTCATGGCTACATCATCCACCTTTTGGGTTGTTTTTTCTTAGATGTTAGTGTTGGAAGGACAGAGATCAGCTAGTCCAATTCCCTGTTCAGTGTAGAACACCACTATGGCTTCCGAGACAGGTGGCCGCCCAGCCTCTGCTTGAAAAACTCCACTGGATGGGTCAGATTGTTCCAGTGCCTGTCAGCTCTTCAGGAACATAAGGGTACTGAAGTCAAGTAGTCTGTAATTCCCCAGGTCTTCCTTTTTTAATGACAAGAACAATGTTTGCGCAGCACCACACCCATTCTTCAAGAGTTCTCTTCAGAGTCCACCAGCTCTTTTGGTGCCCTGGGGTGTCATTTATTGAGGACTTAAATTCATTTAAATTAGCCAGGTGCTCCCTTACTATCTCTTTACCTTTTCTGAGCTGTGCTTTCCACATTAGTAGGGGTGTTTGAAATTGTGTCATTTTTTCACAGATTTTGTGATTTAAAAGGCAGAAAGCAGTGTTATGTGTTTTTATACTCATTCCAAGTTCTCAATTTTATTAAATGTTTTCAATGTGTACTAGGTATGTGTTCAAGGTCAGTGTTTCTAACACTGGGGCCCACTTTTTAGAATGACTATCTGTCTGGGACCCACCAGAAGTGATATTGTGTCCAGAAGTGCTGTAATTGTGACGCCAGAGCCTGCTGCTTTCCTAAAAATGCATCAATAAGTTGCGTTATTTCTCAGCCACTTTTCAATAGCAAAGTGAATCAGAAAAGGAAAAAAAAAGCCTATTTACAACCTTGACACAAGCAAAACAATCACACAGCCCTCCCCCTGTCCAATGTCCCACCTTTTCCATATTTTCAATAATGGCTGCCTTTGGTGCTATGTGACCCATCTGAAATTGGCTCACGATCCACATAGTGAGTCCCAACCCGCAGTTTGAAAAACACTGAATAAAGTGATATAGCATCAGCAGATGCAGACTCAGTAGTATTTCTAATTGGAAAAGTAATCTATTTTAAAATATCTCAAATCCCAAAATGTGGTGTTTTGTGTTTTTGCTTGGAGATTTTAACCTTCAAAAGGCAGTGTTTTGTGTTTTTATGCATTTCTAACCAAAACCCCTGTATGGGACATGATGGTGCAGCGGGTTAAACCAGAGTCAGCTCCCGTCACTTGTCCCAGCTCCTGCCAACCTAGCAGTTCAAAAGCACCTACATGCAAGTAGATAAATAGGGACCACTTCGGTGGGAAGGGAGCGGCGTTCCGTGCGCTACAGCATAGAGTCATGCCGGCCACATTACCACGGAAGCTTGTCCTTGGACAAAACGCTGGCTCTACAGGCTTTGAAATGGAGATGAGCACCGCCCCCTACGAATGGTCACGACTAGACCATTCGGTCGTGGGGAAACCTTTACCTTTACTTTAACCAAAACCTCACCCCCACCCCTACTCATTAGTACAATGGCTATCAGGCTTGGCCATCTTTGCCTTATGGGAGAAGATAGCTGCAATATAAGAATTCAGCCCCTCCTGATTGTCTAGTGCCATTTCCCTCGTCTTCTCCACACAACCGGCCTATTACTTCCTTGATCTTCCTCTAGCTCGCAATTATGTCTTCAGTGAGCTCACTAAGAAGAGTTTCCCTTCACTCTTGGGCAGTTTTCTCCAGTTCTAGCTGTGGGGTACTATAGGTAGATCCCGTATCTGGACATCCAAAATCCAGACATCTTTGTCCAAGATTTTTAAAAAACTTTCTATAGAAAGCAGGTATTGTCCCACGTACAAGCTGTAAGTTCTCTTCTCCTTTCTGTGGTGTGTGACTATAAGGACAGTGTTGAAAAATGTCAAAGGGGCCAGCAGACACCCAAATGGGTCACAGTGAAAAGAGCAAGAGGAAGCATTTCTCATTATACTTATGCAATTATTCTGAAATTCAGAAAAATCTGAAATCCAGACACCTTCCCATCCCAAGCAGTCTGGATAAGAGATACTCAACCTGTATTTAATTTTCCTCTGAGCACATTAGAGCCAGCTTCCCTGAAATCCAGGAGTACATGCTTAGCTTTCCTTTCCCTTGACATTGAGAATTCCAAGGTGACATGGTCATTGTCTCTCAAAGTCCCTGCCATTCACACTTCCTCAACCAATTCTTCCCAGTCAGAAAGATAAATCCAGGACTGCCAACCTCCCTTTCTCCTTTTCCAAAAGACAAAGTAGTCAGCAAGGCAAGGCAGGAATTTACTGATCCTCCCATTCTTAGCTCTTAGACTCACAACAAATTGCAGGATAGTTGAAGTCTGTCCCCTCCACCCAGCTTTATCATTATGGTTTGCCAGACAGCATCATCTATGACTTCTACTTGGCCAAGTGGTGACTCTCACAGCCCAATATCTACTGCAGAGGGAGCTGCTTAAGGCCTGTTGCAAATGTCGCTCTGGCAATGCACAAAGCATTGCCTTCTGGAATGCTGCTGGAGAGGCTAGACCTAGCTCAGCAAGGGAGGGGGGCAGTGGTGGGATTCAGGGGGTTTGCCCAGATTCTATAGAACCGGTTGTTAAATGGCCGGGCCCCGCCCACTCGCTTACCTCGGCTGGCTTCGGGTTTTGTTTTTTTTGCTCCGGCTATGACGTCATAGAACCGGTTGTTAATTTATTTGAAACCCACCACTGGAGGGGGGGGTGCAGAAGGCCCATTAACTCAGGTCTGTCAGCAGGGAGGGTGGGACAGGACAGAACCGGAGGAGGGCTGGGGGAGCTGGGAGGAGTGGCCACCTGGCACAGACAACTTCACTGGATGCTATCCCCTTGGGCAGCAGCTCACATTATCCTCACTCCTTCTTGTCCCTCCACTACCTGGATTGGAAAAGATAGAGGTGTGTGTGTGTGTGTGTGTGTGTGTGTGTGTGTGTGTGTGTGTGTGTGTGTG
>JAJKFI010000240.1:43627-58207 GCA_029204185.1 Lerista edwardsae | reverse complement strand
GTGTGTGTGTGTGTGTGTGTGTGTGTGTGTGTGTGTGTGTGTGTGTGCAGAACCTTGGAGAGGGCAAAGAGCAGAAGCTGGCACATCACTGGGAAAGAGGGGGCAACATTTGGCATAGGAGCTCTTGGGCAACCCAGGAGGGGGGAGCAGAGGTCATGGTGGGAGAAGGATGCAAACACCAATTCTTATTTCTCCACTAAAAATCTTGCCTCTCCCCTCCTCTACACTGCTTTGCAGCTCTCCAACAGGGACCTGCAAACAGTTTGCAAGCTTGTGTTAATATAGCATTTCAATATACGTGTCACTTTGTGTCAATATAGCATAAATGTTCAAGCATCTTTCTGGTGTTTTTTTTTTTTTTAAGTTTTGTCAATGACAAGTAGTGGGGATAGGTCACAGAACTAAGTCCCTGCAGGCTATTCATAAAAGCTGACTCATTATGCATTATGAGAAATGGATCAAGAAATGGATGATGATGATGATGATGATGATGATGATGATGATGATGATGATGCAAATACATGAATTACACATTACTTGGGGTATAAATAAAATAAAAATATAAAATTTTATATTTATTATAAATAAAATATAAATATAAAATTTTATATTTATTATAAAATAAATAAAAATATTATTTCTTTCTAGATCACCTCTTTAAAAATCTGTAAAAGTTAGGTAGGTCCCAATAGTGTGTCATTTTAAAAAGTGGGTCACAGGGCTAAAAAATTTGAGAGTCGCTGGTCTAGAGCAGGGGTCGCCAGACTTTTAAGTATGAAGGCCACATCATATATTTTACAGATTTTCATCGACTGAAATAAATCTGTTTTATGAATGAATGAATGAATGAATGAATGAATGTGATCCCTGTTTTTAATGTTCTGTAATTTTAAATGCTGTTGTTTGGTTTATATGCCAATAAAGGTATTTGATTTGATTTGATTTGATTTGAATGAGTTTGACCAGCACAAGGGCTGGTCACAAGTAAAGCACAAGTAAAGTATGTCTGGACCATTCTCAGAGTCTAGAGTGATGTCATACTTCTGCTAACTTCTTGCCCCTGCTAACTAGGCAAGAGGCACTTTTTCAAGTGGTGCTCCTCTTATATTTAGCAGGGGGAGAGTAACTGTCCCCCTTCACCCCAGCACAGTGTCTTTTCCAGTGGCTGTTGGTGGGGTTGTTCTGCATTTTTTTAGATTGTGAGCCCTTTTGGGACAGGGAGCCATTTAACTTTAATGTTATTTGCCTATAATCCGCTTTGTGAACTTTGTGTTGAAAAGTGGTATATAAATACTATTGATTGATTGATTCTGTGTGCTGGCCTCTCTGACTCCGAGAGTGGTCCAAACATACTTTACGGTGTTCCCTGTGCTGACCACACTGTGCTGGCCTAACTATGCCAGCCTAACTCCAGATTAGGACTGCATCCTGAATAAATTTTACTCAGATCTTTTCTGTTATCAGCATGATATGATTCAGAACAAAAGGGAAATGTGACATGTACAAAGAAACAATGCCATGCATAATCTGAGAAATGATATACAATTAGTGAAAATGTCAAATATTTTAAGTTGCTGTGGACCAGTTAAAATCTTATAGCAGGCAGGATTTGGCCCCTGGGCTGTAGTTTGAATACCCCTGTTCTAGAGGGATATTTTCAAGACCTTACAATTGCCTCTGTTTTTATTTCTCACACTGCAGCTGGGCGGCAATGTTGGCTGCAGTGCATCGGGACTGACAGCAGAGGGCCTGAAAGGCTGAGGAAGGCATCAGGCAAGGGCTTGGGAAAAGCGATTTTCCAAAATATTGATTGGGCCAATGATGGCACAGCTTAGCTGACATTCTCATCTGTGGCACAGATGCCCTCACATGGGAGCCTGGCAGCATTGTACCAACGCTTCTATGGCGACTCTCCTATGGCTTTACAAGAGCGCAATGTTTACCACCACCACCACATCCTGAACCAAAATCACTTCCACTATTAATGATGGAGGCTCTTTTGAGCTATAACTTTAAACATATATCGACTTAGACATTCCTGGTTATTGAATTTGCCCCAATTAATTCCTGGAACAAACCTACATCTCTAATCACTCTTTTGTTGGGATATTGAAGGAAGACTCTACAGGCCTGAATGGAAAGGCTTATCACTAGGCCTTGCAGACCAGCAGTAAAGTGGTAAGTCATTCTGAGTCTGCTTTAGCCTGGTAATGATATCATGTGATCTCAGGTGGAATGTTGGAGACTATTTAATCAGGCCCAGGAACACTTGTTGCTAGTTCTGCTTTCTGTTTCTCTCTTTCTGTGTTGCTGCTGCTAAACTTGCAGAAGTTGTTTGCAGAACTTGCTGGAGCTGCTATTTGAAAAGCTTTACTGTATCAGTTATTTGTTTGCTGTTCTTTGCTGCAAGAAACCTACTTCTGGAAATATAGAAGTTCTTGCTACACTAATTGTCTGAGTGATTCCTTACTGGAGCTCTGCAACCTTGGGACCTTCCTAAGTCTCACAGCTATAGGTTGCTTTGTGCTTTCATCATCTTTCACCACAGATACTTCCTTCTCCATGACACAGTTCAACATGATTGGTGTATGCCAGGGGCAGCCAAACTTCCGTAACATAAGAGCCACATACGAGAAAGCTCAGGGCGGCGGCTAGGGTGCAATCCTCACCCCAAGCTGGAATAGGCAGACTGGCTGGCGTTCCCCATATCCAGCCCAGGGTTAGGGCTGGCTTGGGTACAACCTGAGGCAAGGGGACTCAAAATCCAAGCAGCTGGATTGGGCCAGAAATGCTTGTTTTTGGGTGTTTGGTTATCAGTGACAGTATGGTAACTAGCCAATAGGTGCTTTGCACTGTTGGATAAAAATGTACCCAGTTGAATTGAGGGAGCGCTGGTTATACCAGCACTGTGGTTGTACCAAGCACTGTGGAACATCAGTGCTATATAAATGGAATGCAGGGGTTGCGGTGTGTGTTTCTCTCTCTCTCTCTCTCTCTCTCTCTCTCTCTCTCTCTCTCTCTCTGTGTGTGTGTGTGTGTGTGTGTGTGTGTGTGTTCGTGTGTTCATGTGTGTGTTCCATCAGGCAAACATGCATTGGATTTCATTCCAGAGCTAAATTTGTTCCACTATGCACTTAATGCATAAACCAGCTTCCTACTATCACATCAGAGGGTAAGACATAAATTATAACCCATTGGATGTTAATTGCATGTTCTTACCTTGTTGCTAATTATCCTTTATTCCACACACACAAAAAGAGAGAGAACTATAAAATGTTTAATTTTGGATTCCAAGAAATAAAAAGTGCTTCCGAAGAAGCAGTTATGTTCATTGTGAGCATTTGGTACTTTTTCATTCAGGTCCTCTCAGGAGATTTAAGTGCAGTCTCCAATGGGGGAGGCTGAATCGGCAGGGAGGTGTCAGCGTTTGATTTAGAGACAGGAAGGTGTTGGAGCTCACAGGTGGGTGCTGTTTCTCAGTGGCACCTGTCTGGCACTCTGCTTGAAAACACACTTGTATCTGGACAATGACACAATTCAAAATTGTGTGAGGGAAAACTTTAGGCCAGCACTTCTCAAACTGTGGGTCTGGGTCCAATTTCTGTGGGTCCTGCAGAGCCTCCAATGAAAACGCGGGTGATGGAAAGATGGAACTCCTAGCCTCGAGCCAAGGAGGGGGAGGAGCTTAGATGCAGCCATAACCAATCTCTTGTCCCCTGCTAAACAACAGGCGCAGATCTGAGGAGCCCCTGCTGGGGCTTACCCTGGGGCAAGAAGGCAAACGTGCCATGGAGGCTCCAGCAGCCTCCCAACCTGCACTGGATACAGCCAGGCTAGCTGGCTTGCCTGTTCCAGCACAGACTAGAATTGCACTCTGAGAGAGTGTGTAACTGGCCCAAGGTCACCGAGGAGGTTTTGTGGCTGAGCGGGGAATTGAACCTGGGTCTTCCAGGTCTCAGTCCAACTCCCAAACCACTGCACCATCCTAGTTCTGCTACTTCTGGATCTTTTAGGGGAGGAGGACCTCATGAGCCAAGACCTCATGTCACAAAAGGCGGCATGCTAAATGCTGCCCCCCCTATCCAATGGGGTGTCAGCCTCTGCTTTTCCCACTCTCCAATGTTCCAGCTCAGCACTCCCCCACTCCACATTTCCTCTTCCTGTCTGTCCCTCTCTTCCAATCCAGGAAGGAGCATTGGAGTATATGGACAGAGATGGCCTCCGCCCCCCACGCACACACATACTGACCTGCCGCCTGAGGCCTCAGCTGGCCACATAGATGGGCCGGCCCTGCATTCATGTGACCCTCCAGGCCAGATCTCCTCAGCATCAGGTAGAAACAGTTCATGAAACAACAGTCACAAACAAAAAGAACTTGGCTTCAACAGTCGCATTATTTTGGGCTGGCAGTGAAAAGGCCAAAATGAGAGGCCAATGAGAGGACGATCATCACCTTTCGAGGACAAGGCATTTAATTTATTCCATGGAGATTCATTTCAATCCTTTTGTCAGCTAATCTCAGCTTGGAATACTCCTTGTTTGCTGCTGGGGAAGGCCATAAGTGAGAGCCTGCGTGGGGAGAGACCAGGAAAAAAATCTCTCTTTTGACAACCGTGTCTGCAAAAGAGGTTATTTCCCTCCTGCAGTTCCATTTCAGTTTGGGCACAATGCAGTCGCTGGACGAATAAGTGCCTGGGCTTTTTCTCATTCTCTGCCATCATTTCTGAGGCAGGAGATAAGTCACAGGACCCTAAACAGTCTGCCGAGTTGTTCCAACTTAGCACAACGACAAATGCATCAAAATCCACAGGCGCTTTTGAAGTTGAAAGTGGGGAAACTGGAATTCAGAGCCCAGCTGAGCTGGGGGGCCATCATCACAGCTGGGGGGGGGCAACTCACAGGGATTGGCCTGGGGACTCTAGGAATCAACACGGGGGTTCTCATTATCTTTGGGTTTGGGAGGACACACTGAGGAGCTCCCAGGAGTTGCATAGCTGAGGGCGTCCTACCCCTCCTTGCAGGGGACTATGGTACCCGCCTCCCCTGGGTGGGAGGTACTCCCACAGCCTCCGCAGCCCTCAGAATGCCCCTGGAAGAAGAAAAATCTTATATTTTTTATTTGGAAATCGTAAGTGATGCTACTCAACCTTCTGGAGACATATTGAGGTCCAGGGATGCCATACACAGGCCCCCCAGCCTGTTACCAAAAAGAGCTGAATTTAGGGGAATTAATATTATTTACAGCTCAGTTGGAACATAGGACTGTAGGCTGGATAACTAGACAGCGTAATGCAGAAATTCCTGTTTTCTCAAGAAGAGACTGAGAGAAATACTTCCAATAAAATTGAGTCTTTATTAAGAGAAAGATTCAAAATCGATACTTAAAAGCATTAATAAGCTAGTATAATGCCTTGATCACAGTGGTGCGTACAGTGTAATGTGAGTGTATTTGCTGCATCGCATAGAAATCAGGGGAAAGGGTTTGTAGGGAAGGATTTGGAGGAGTCCCTGCTTTGTTACCCTAAGTTGCTAGCACTAAAAGACAAGGAAGGAAGGGGGGTTAGAGAATCAAAGTGCTGAGATAGTTACCTGTCCAGTTGTAGGGTCTGATGGTCAGCAGTTCTGTGTGCAGGGTGATGGACACTCAGGGAGTGACCCTTTCAGCAGCTTGTGGACACTCGGGGAGTGACCATTTGCTCATCAAATTGCCTTAGTATTTAAGGCTTTTTGGAGTTGTTGTTGTTGTTATTTAATTTATACCCTGCCTTTATGACACACACTGGCTTATGGCCAGTGCCATATCTGAGGTGGTTTAGGAGAGCTGGAGCCTCCCTGCGGCTAGAGATGTAAAATTTCCAGAAATTTTGAAGCTCGGGAACAACCCTGGTTTTTTTCAGGAAAAAAAAACCAGAAATTTTTGGACTACATTAGCACTTTTTTTTTCCTTTTCAAGATTGAAATATGAAATATGAATATTTTAAACATAAAATATGACTATGGACAATTTGATGGCATTTCACGGAATTTTGACGGAATTTCAATTTGACGGAATTTCAGAAAATAATTGAACACCTTAAAATATTTTTTTCATCATTTTAAAATAAAATATTCCATAATCAATATTTCCTTTTTTCCCCTTTTTTTAATTTTTCCAATTTTTTTGAAAAACAGAACAAAAATGCTTCAGGAAAAAATCAGAAAAGAGTTTTTTTTCTAAATTTTCCCAGTTGTTTTCCAGTTTTTTTACTGGGCCTTCACATCTCTACCATAGGGGAGGCTCCAGCCTCCTCTGTGCTCCTCGGATCTGCACCCGCTAAAGAGCAGGCACAGATCCAAGGCGACTGTGCAGCCCGAATCAGGGCCTCGTGGCCTCACTTGACAGGCTTAGGAGGTGGCCATACGGCCACCCCACAAGCCCACCCACATCCTGCCTCCCGCCTCTACTTCCCACGGGACAGAAAATCCCTTGAGCCAACCATCTTCAGTCGGCGCAAAGGAGGCTCTCCGTCAGCACTCTGAAGCCGATGCTGCGAGTAGCAGTTTCAGACATGGAGCGCTGACACGGGGGTGCTGCTCGGCACTCCCGCATCAGCATTCTGCCCCTTGCATCGACGCTATGATGTAGCATTGACGCAAGGGGCACGCTAGGATTGCACTGCCTGTGACTGGCCAAAGGTCACCAAGGAAGTTTCAGATCTATAGAGATTTGAACCTGGATCTTTCAGATCCAGGCCAACTCCCAAACCACTATCCTGGCTTTCCATTTTGTGATTGGGAATTGCCCATGACTTTTTCTCCAGTGGGGTTGGAGTTTCTAGAGCAACTATTTCTTGTCACACATTGTCTGTCCCTTTTCCTCCACAGGGACAGGCAATTTGTTACTGAAGACAGTTGTCCTAAAACAAGAGCCACAGAACCCAGAAGCGTCTCCCAAAAGTCAGAAGTGATGTCACAAAAGGCAAAGACAACAGAGAAGACCACAGAGGTCAGTGTGGTATGAGAAGAAAACAACGGAAAATTGGCATTAGCTCAGTACACAGACAGGTAGCAGCTCCATAAGATCATAAGAAGAGCCCTACTGGATCAGGCTAAAGGCCCAGCTAGTCCAGCTTCTTGCATCCCACAGTGGCCCACCAGATGCCTCAGGGAGCTCACAAGACAACAAGATGCCGGCATCCTCTTGCAACTCTCTGGCATTTAGAGACAGACTACCTCTAAAACCTAGGGATTGCATATAGTCAGCTTGACTAGCAGCCTTTTATGAACTTTCCCCCCATAAACATGTCCAATCCACTTTTAAAGGCCAGACATCATCATTATCATTATCATCATATCCTGTGGCAAGGAGTTCCACAGATTAACGACATGCTGGGTAAAGAAGGTTTCCTTAAGGCAGGAATGTTTCTGTGCCCTACATGGAGGTGCTCTCAAGGATCTAATTGGGGTGGAGGTGGAGTTCTACATTCAAAACATAGCCTCCTCTTCATCTTAACACAAGGCTTCCAGTAGGACATCTCCAAAAGTATTAAAGCCTTGTAGTTCTCAATTCAGTTGAAGCTGTCCTTCCCATCCTCACAGCCTCTTGTCATTGTTCACTTGAGTGTTTACTTTCAGAAGGGGATGAGACCACAACAATTATTGAGACAGGGGCTTCAAGATGGTTTCAGTGGAGCTGGCTGCCAAAGTTGTTAGAGGAATGATATCATCTTCCAGAAGCTTGCTCATGAAATTGGTTCTTGCAGGCGTAACTGTCTCAGCCATATGGTTGGTTCTGCAGAAGCAATAAATCTGTAATCCTACACACCTATGAGAGAATCAACCCCCTTGGGGGCAAGGGGACCTTTCCAGCATTTAGTTAGCACCTGATTCTTTGCAACACGGTGGCAAGTTGGCAAGTGGAGTGCAAACATGAGTAATGGCTATGGCTAGCCTTAGGGCTAGGGCTAGGGCTAGCCTTAGGAGTAGGGCAAAGGCAATGGCTAGGGCTTGGGGCTCAGGCTACCTTAGGGTAGGGCTGGCCTAGGGTAGACCTGGTCTAGCCTTAAGTTTAGGGCTAGGGCAAGGGCTAGACTTAGCGCTAGCGCTAGCCTTAGCACTAGGGCTAGGGCTAGAGCTAGGGCTATGTCTATGGGTAGCCTTAGGGCTAGGGCTAGGGCTATCCTTAGGGCTAGGGCTGGGGCTAGGGGTAGCCTTAGAGCTGGGGCTAGAGCTAGCCTTAGGGCTAGTTCTTAGCAGTGCTTGGGCTAGCCATAAAGCTAGTGTTAGGGATAGGGGTAGGGCTAGCCTTAGGGCTAGGGCTAGCCATAGGGCTAGGGCTGGGCTAGAGCTATGTCTAGGGCTAGGGAGGCCTTAGTTCTAGGGCTATGGCTAGGGTGAGGCTAGGGCTAGCGATAGGGCTGGCATTAGCGCTAGGGCTAGCCGTAGGACTAAGGTGAGCCTTAGGCCTAGGGCTAGGACTGGAGCTAGTGCTATGGCTAGGTATAGGGGCTAGGGCGAGAGCTAGACCTAGGGCTAAGGCTAGCATGAGGGCTAGGGCTAGGGCTTGGGCTAGCCATAGAGCAAGGGCTAGCCTTAGGGCTAAGGCTAGGGCCAGGGCTAGCCTTAGGTTTAGGGTTAGTGTTAGAGGGCCTTGGCTTGATTGCCAGCACTTTGTGGTGCTGCCAGGGGAGCAGGCACTCCTTGCAAATGAGTGTTTCATCTTCTAACCACCAACATTCATGCTTGCTACTTACTTGTGATCTATATATATAAAAACGGACGTGTGTATGTATGTTCCTTATACACGTCTCCGTCCCTTGACCCACAGCCACGAAACTTGGCACACACGTTCCTTGCAGCCTGGAAGGAATCACTGCGGGGGTCAGACCCCCCTACACCCCCGGTTTTCGGGGAGGGGGCCCAGATCGTCGGGAACCAAGGGGATTGCATGGGGCTACAGGTCTGCTGCCACCCTGTGGTCACAGACGATTCTGCAGGTTCTGTGGGAGGGCTGAGCAGCTCAGCTACCAGACAGAGGGAGAACAGGAAGCGAAACTAAATGTTTTGCCTGCGTTGCCTGACTGGCCCAGGGTGGAAAGAGCAGGATCCAGGGAGTTCCAGCACCCAGTCGGATCTGAGAGGGGCCTATGTCCAGGGAGCTCACTGGCCACCTCTGCCTGTTTCTCATACGTCAGGGCTGTCCTGCTACAGGGCCTGCACACAGTAAGTGGGACCTTCAGATTGCTCTCTTAGGTTAGGGTGTCCCTGTTTCCCCATTCATTTCACAGTGATAGTGTGCGTTTGGGGTTCCACGTCAGCAATACTGTGTTATTTCAGGGACGAGTTCTATATGTCTATCTATGGATCTCACTATGTCATACTTCTGAGGGAGGTTTGTATATTTGTGTGTATGTTCCACCATTACTCTGGAACGCCTGGAACGATGTGCTCCACACGTGGTACACTTATTCCGTGCGATCTGGGCAGATATACTGTGGGGGTAGGGCCCCCCTTACGCCCCCAGAGGTGGGGGTGCACTGCAGGACCAACTCATTCCTCCTCCTAATAGAGCCTGGGGATAATTTCTGCCCCCGGGCAACGCCGGGTCACAGAAAGCTAGTAAGAACATAAGAACATAAGAAGAGCCCTGCTGGATCAGGCCAAAGGCCCATCTAGTCCAGCTTCCTGTATCTCACAGCGGCCCACCAGGTGCCCCAGGGAGGCATGAGACAACAAGATGCTTGCATCCTGTTGTCACTCCCTTGCACCTGGTAACAGTAGTCCTCCACCTTTGAAAGGAGGTTGCACAATCCATCATTGCCTATAGCCCACGATGGACCTTTCCTCCAGAAATCCATCCAATCCCCTCTTAAAGGCATCAAGACTAGATGCCATCACCACCTCCTGTGGCAAAGAGTTCCACAGATTAACTACCCGCTGGGTAAAAAAATACTTCCTTTTATCTGTTTTAATTCTCCCAACCCTAAGTTTTAGCAGATGCCCCCTGGTTCTGGTATTTTGAGAGAGGGAAAAGAACATCCCTCTATCGACTCTATCCCTTCCATGCATAATTTTGTATGTCTCAATCATGTCCCCCCTCAGGCGCCTTTTTTCTAGGCTGAAGAGCCCCAAACACTGCAGTCTTTCTTCATAAGGGAGGTGCCCCAGCCCCGTAATCATTTTTGTCGCTCTCTTCTGCACCTTTTCCAGCTCCACTATGTCCTTTTTGAGATGCAGCGAGCAGAACTGGACACAATATTCCAGGTGTGGCCTTACCATCGATTTGTACAATGGCATGATAATATTGGCTGTTTTATTCTCAACCCCTTTTTTAATTACCCCAAGCATGGAATTGGCCTTCTTAATTGCTGCCGCACACTGGGTCGACACCTTCATTGAATTGTCCACCAGCACCCCAAGATCTCTCTCCTGAGCTGTCACAGACAGCTCAGAACCCATTAGCCTATAGGTGAAGTTTTGGTTTTTTTGCCCCAACGTGCATCACTTTACATTTGTCTATGTTGAAACGCATCTGCCATTTGGCTGCCCATTCCCCCAACTTGGAGAGATACTTGTCATAGTTCTGAATAGTGAGTGTGGTTTCAATACAGACATGGTATTAGAGGGTGCAAAATACCATACATTACATATAATAGTATAATCTACATGTTCTTAACCTTTTGCCTCATTTGATTAATCCATCTGCAAAATTTAGTAAGTGCCACTATTTCTAAAAAACCAAAGACCCCTCTCCAAGTGACCTAAATTTGACTTTCTACTTACTCATTTGTAGACCGGGATGCAGAGTGTGTTAACATAAGAACATAAGAAGAGCCCTGCTGGATCAGGCCAAAGGCCCATCTAGTCCAGCTTCCTGTATCTCACAGCGGCCCACCAGGTGCCCCAGGGAGGCATGAGACAACAAGATGCTTGCATCCTGTTGCCAATCCCTTGCACCCGGTAAAGAACCAATGCGGGATTGTTCAGAACCAATGCAGGATGTTTGGGAATCCAAAAAGAGATAATTCACTACAGCAGTGTGCAGATAGAAGGAAGATGTATGCAAAAGGAGTGCTTAAAAGTCATCCCTTCCAAGTGAGATCCCATATGGTGGATATAGTTCAAAAAGCCAGAGATGTATGCAGAAGTGGCTGAAGAAGTTCACTGTGTTGAGGAAAAAGATTTGATTATGATAACTGCATGTTATGGATGATGAATTACAAAATCTCATCCTGGAAAAGTAACTGGAGCATAAAATCAAGATCTGTGGAAGAAACTAAGAGTTGGAAAAAGGATGCAGAACATTAGTCCCCAGAACTGCATGAACTGCATTTGCCAACTAATGAGGAAAATGAGCAAATGGAGCAGTTCTGTCCCAATAATAAAGGCTGATATTTCAAATGATTTAGGGATTTGTCTAACAATTGTAGTGCATTGACCTTTGCTAACTGGTGAAGAGGCACTTTTCAAGTGGTGTTCCTCTCTTGCCACAGTGATGGGACCCACAAAATCACCACGCAAACAAGCTTTGTATTGTGGACTATGATCTGAAGCACCCTTTGCATTGATGGGAATAGGTAGAGTTTCTGTTTCTCACAGAGAAACAGCCAACCGCCAACAAGTATTATTTATATGCCACTTTTCAACATGAAGTTCACAAACCAGTTTACAAGCACAAAATAAAGGGAATACATAGCTCCCTGTCCCAAAAGGGCTCACAATCTAAAAAGATGCAAAACACCACCAGCAACAGCCACTAGAAAAGACAGCACAGGAGTGAATAGGAACTCTCCCCCTGCTAAATCTAAATCGCCACTTGAAACGTGCCTCTTCACCAGCTCCATGCAGTCTATCAGACAGCCCCTAGGCAAATTTATCAGTTTGCGTCCTGCTGAGGATGAAGCTCCTATTTGGCTTTCAGAAAGCGTTCCTGCTGTTGACAGGAAATCCTGGGGCTCTTCTCCTTCCTACTCTTCTTGGACTCCACCCACAAATGGGACCCAGAAGTGGGATATAATCTGATTTCAGGTGGATGATGGCAGGGCTAATGGAACCTTAAGGCTCCAACCTGCACAGCTTGAACCATAGCCAAGGCAAGCAGGTTCCACCAAAGACTGATGTTGAAAGGGTTGCTTTGGTCAAACGCCCCCCCCCCCATTTCTCCATGTTGCCTCCTCTTCCTTTGTTTCCATCTTTCAGTGTTGAACACACACTACAGGGGTGCCACTCTCTCTCTCTCCTTCCAATTTGCCTGAATGCAAAAAAGGAGAAAACCAACACGAGAGGCCAAACCTGCGTAACATGAGAGCCGCATGCAAAAAGTTTCGGATATCTGAGAGCCACAAGACACGCAAGAATATCAAACACACGTTTCTATTGTTACATGTGCATTTTTTACAAAAATGATATATAAATATGAAGAAATATAAATATGAAGAAACCAGGCCACTGCTGTGCATGTGCACCTCAGAGCAGGCACAGATCTGAGCAGCCTCATAGGGCTGGCTGGAGCTTACCAGAGTGCAAGGGGAAAACTTCCTCTTGATTTGCGCTGTGCTGCTGCCGCCTCCTAATGGCCTTAGAATGCAGTCCTGCTATGTTGGCGTTACTATGTCAGCACTGCTTAGGATGGGACTGTCAGGCTGGCACAAAGACATCATAAAGTATGGTTGGACCACTCTCAGAGTCACAGAGGCCAGAACACAGATGTGAGCCAGCTTCCTTGACTCCAACAGTGGTTCAAACATGCTTTATGGTGGCCCTAGTGCTAGCCAAACTTTGCTGGCCTAACTGTGCCAGCCTTACTCCAGGTTAGGCTTGCACCCTTTGTTAATCTGTTAATCTGTTAAAGTTAATCTGATCTTTCCATCTTTCATTGGAAAGATTTCATTGGAACCCATGTTTTCATTGGAGGCTCTGTGGGACCCACCACATTTCTGTGACCCACCAAAAACACTGCCTGAGTTTTTGGGAAAAACACTGCCAAAACACTCCTTTTTGTCTTTGGGCTGTGTTTTTTTGGAGGGGGGGGGCTAATTGCAGGCTTCCGTTTCTGCTGGTGAAGTCTGGCAAAGCAGCTCTTGATAATCGACAGCTTCCAATGGCATCTTCCTCCTGAATCACTCTATTAACTTTCTGCTGGAGGCTGTTTGTCTCTTTTCATGACCTTTAAGTATACGAACGTCAGTTCATTGGTGTATGCCAGGCTGGCTCCTTCAGATGCCCCGCCAAAAGTAATTTTTCATAAGCAATCTTTGCTGCCACTGAATGACACTGAACAAAGCAGCAGTGGGGGAAGCAGAATCAGGCCCAGGGAAATGTTAAAAGCAAGCACCTGTGTCCAGGAATCCTTCCACGGAGGACATACCTAGGCACATAGATACTGAAAGCAAGCAAGAAATGGACACATTTAGCGCTTGTCTGTCATGTCCCAAAAGAGCTGTTTGCCCTTTCTGGTCCCTGTCCAAGGACAACATATCCAACAAAAAAAACAAAAGGGTTTTTTTTGAAATAATTTTAGTGGATATGTGCAAAGTATGCAGGCACCTGCAAACAGGTGTGGCATTGTCTGTTGTGGGTTTAGTTGCTAATTTACAAACCACTTTTCCCCAGGTAACCAAACCTGATGCCCAAGGCGTATATGGAGATTCAAATAACTGCTTGCATGAAAAGTAAAATTTCTGGAAATTGTGATGAATGCTTCAATGTCTATCCGGAAGCTAATTCATTGCATCCCTAAGGATTGTCACAAACTGGCCATAGACAAGTTGTGGCAAGCCCTGGACTGGACCTGTGACATGTAGTCAGGGGAGGGGGAGCATCACCAGTCCAAACAAGTTTTAAAAAAAGTTTCTTACTTTTTCCCGCAGCTCCTTTCTTCTCCAGCGCAGTCAGTGAGATTGGCAGTGCAATCCTAACATTGTACTGGGTTGGCGAAAGTCCTTTAGCGCTTGACCTGGGAGTGTCACAAATGTGCTGTAAAGTGAGTGTGTGCCACTCTGGGAAGTGGCCAGGATGGCGCATGCAGTCATGCTTGTGTACAGAGGTGAGTGGGAGAAGCACTGACCAAGTTCAGCTGGCATGGGGGACTTGGGGAGGGTGGAGGGAAGGCAGAATGGGGTGTGAGGCGGTTGGGAGGGCAGACCTGTGGGCGGCCCAGCCAGGGAGGGGGACAGACAGAGAGGATCTGGCACTTAGGCTAGATCTTAACCTCTGGCCCTAGTCAGGTTGGCCCCAATCTGGGCTACTCGATTTGTGCTTGTGATTTTGCTGGCTCAGATCTGAGTTGCCCCATAGGGGTAAGGGTAATATAAGGGAAAAATTGACCTCCAGCTGTCTCTAACCTGCGCTGGGTATAGCAAACCATCCTGCCTGTTCTGGCACAGGTTAGAATTGCGCCCTAAGGAGTACACACAGGGAAGCAGCCAGCAGCTGATTCGCTATAATCATGGGTTGCTTCGAATGAAAAAAATCAGCAGGCTGCCTGTGTCATCAATCTCTGTCAACAGGAAGAATTTCCTTCAGAAGGTTAATAATGGTTGGCTTCCTAATAATAATAATAATAATAATAATAATAATAATAATAATAATAATAATAATAAT
>JAJKFI010000240.1:30050-43617 GCA_029204185.1 Lerista edwardsae | reverse complement strand
ATAATAATAATAATAATAATAATAATAATAATAATAATAATAATAATGGTTGGCTTCCAAATAAAAAAAAATGCAGGATGCATCAGTTCTGGGAAGGCAGAAGGCAGAGTTGCCTCTGTTCTGCATTAGAAAAAACAGAAACCCACCAAAATTTCAGTCAACTTAAATTGACAACTATCGTGTCAAGAGCAACAGCCAAAAAAAAAAAAGGACTTGGTGAATTGACCCAAATCCAAAGGAGGACAAAGAATCTCAATTAAATCATGGCTTTGTTTGATGAAATTACAGAGCCGAGATTCTTTGTATAACTCTTGCAAGGAAAAACAAAAACGAAACAGGAATCAAAGGCAGCAACATCCCCATGCTCTTTCCCTAGTTCCGTTCTCACATTAGAGATGCACCCCTGCATAGCACATCATTTGCCTAATCATGTAGTACCATTGAAATGCTTTGCGAAAATTATAAGAATTAAGCAGCCTGCAAATCATACAGTAGTTTTACAGCCCTCTGAAAGAAATCAGCCCTGTTTTTTCCTTTCTAACTCTAGCAATCTCTCTCTCTCTCTCTCTCTCTCTCTCTCTCTCTCTCTCTCTCTCTCTCTCTCATTAGAACATAAGAAGAGCCCTGCTGGATCAGGCCAAAGGCCCAATCAGTCCAGCTTCCTGTATCTCACAGCAGCCCACCAGGTACCCCAGGGACGCATGAGACAACAAGATGCTTGCATCCTGTTGCCACTCCCTTGCACCCGGTACTCTGAAGTAGCCTACTACTGATGTAAGGAGGTTGCACATCCATGGGTTGTTATAGCCCATGATGGACTTTTCTTCCAGAAATCCGTCCAATCCCCTCTTAAAGGCATCTAAACCAGATGCTATCACCACCTCCTGTGGCAAAGAATTCCATAGATTAACTACCCACTGGGTAAAAAAGTACTTCCTTTTATCTCTCTTAACTCTCCCAACCCTCAGTTTTAGCGGATGCCTCCTGGTTTTGGTGTTTTGAGAGAGGGAAAAGAACATCCCTTTATCGACTCTATCCCTTCCGTGCATAGTTTTGTATGTCTCAATCATGTCCCCCCTCAGGCGCCTTTTTTCTAGACTGAAGAGCCCCAAACGCTGCAGTCTTTCTTCATAAGGGAGGTGCCCCAGCCCCGTAATCATTTTTGTCGCTCTCTTCTGCACCTTTTCCAGCTCCACTATGTCCTTTTTGAGGTGCGGCGACCAGAGCAATTCTGGTCCAATATTGGCTGTTTTATTCTCTCTCTCTCTCTCTCTCTCTCTCTCTCACACACACACACACACACACACACACACACACACACACACACGAGGTCAGATGCTCCATTCAAAGCACACATGATGCACAGGAGTGAGTTCAAAAAAAGGACAATGTGAACAAAATGGAATGAAGGGCAATAGAATCAAAGCAGGGAGGAAGCTGCATCCAAAAGTTGCAGCAACAGGCGGTGTAGTGTCAGTTGCGCAGCTACAGGGGGCAGCATGGTAAGTCCTGCAGAGGACGCAATGCGCCATGTAAGCAGCCCCTCCCACTGGCATCGGAGCCTTCCTGATGGCTTGGTGATGCGTACATGGCTGATCACACATCACACTCATCGGGAATGACTATGTCCTGCATGCTGCATGTGTTTCAGCATGTTTTGTTTGAATAACAGTTTAGCATCTTTTTGTTTTGCAGATCACAAAGACTTGCTGAATGCTCCATGGATATCTGGATAATGTTTTCATGGAAAGGAGAATTGTGGGCAGCAAATCCCTTCTCCATGGGCCATACTTCTGTCTCAAAGTGTGAGACAGGGCGGGGGGGGGGTACAAGGTGGGTAAACTCTACCCAGGCCCAGGGTCAAAACAGGAGCCAAAGATTCTTCATTTTCAGATCTCCATGAGAGGGGGTTGCAGGGGGTACATTTTACCTGAACTCAGCGTCAAAAAGGGGGCCAAAGGAGGGGAGCAAGAAAATTCCTGGGGTCTCAGAAAAATGTTTGCATGTACATAGTGTGATGACAAGCATCCATGGTTTTTTACATAATTATCGTACTTTGTAGATGATCCAATGGAGGAGGGAAATTGGCCTCAAATAAACTTTGCACCCCCTCATACAATTCCCCTCAGGGAATTCCCCGCCTCTGCCTGTGGACGGAGGCTTCAGCCACCCAAGGAAAAATGCAACACAACATGCCTGTCTGATGATACATCTGATGATGTACACGTTTAGCAATTTTTTTTTCATTGTGTGTTTGGCCGAGTTTTGCTTCTCCCAAGCCTCCATGCCTGCAAGGAACAGAGGCTGGCAAATCAAATGCTGACCTGGTTGTGGAGAGACCGCCAGCGAGTCCTCAGCACCTTTTTCTCCTGTTGCTCTTTGCTTCTTTGCAATGCACTTGAAAAGCCAGGCTGGTGACATGAGTGACACTTGTGTAGGAGGGCATATGACAGACAGGATCAGAAGTAATTGCCAAGCGTGAAGCACCTGCAAGATTTCTTCCCTCTGAGGTGTACAGCTTTTGCTTCTTGCCCTGGCCTTGCAGCCTTTTTGAGCCATACGAACTCCTGGAGAGAACAGATATTTTAAAACCTGCTAGCAAAACACCCACAGTTACGACAGGCAGTGTGGAAATGGAAGGGAGAGTCACTTCCCTGCTTAGGGCACACAGGGCCAAATTAAGCTGATGCAGGGACCACATAAATAAAAAAAAAAGAGTTTGTTTCCAGCTGTGGAAACGAACAAAAAGTATGTTCACACATATCTCTGCCCTACCAAAGATCTCATGTTGAAGCACATGCTTAAAAATTGGATCACTGGGAAGAACTCAAGAAGCCAGCCCTGATGATGTTAATCTCTGGCTTCTTAATTGATTCTATGGCCCAGCCTCTGTGGGATTTACTTGAATGCTGGCATTGACATGCCAACATGACAATAGCTATAATAATTACAATTCCTAAAATCATGATCTGGCTTTCTAATTTGTTTCTTTATATCTTTCCATTCTTTGTCAAATCCCTCCCTTTTGGATTCTGATCTTCAAGTATCTGGCCCAGAAGAAGATCAGCTCAAGGAATTGCTCCCAGTGCTCATCGCTGAAGATCTGATTATAGAACTTCAATGGGAAGGGAATGAGATAGTCAATGGAGCCTTAAATGCATTTAAATAAGTCACAAGAAACAAACAACTAAATATAAAATGTTTGGACAAAGTTACATTATAAAGCATGTTTGGACCACTCTTAGAGTCAGAGAGGCCAGCACAGTAAGCCATCGACTCCGAGAGTGGTCCAAATGCGCTTTACAGTGGCCGTGGTGCCAGCCAAACTTTGATGGCCTAACTGTGCCATCCTAACTCCAGGTTAGGATTGTGCCCTGAATGTCCTTCTGCAGTCTTCTGCTTGACCTATTCTTTCATTAGACATAAAAACAGCTCTGCCCATTCCCAAACAAATTCAGGCCCCAAATCCTGTCCAACATTCCAGCACTGATGCAGCAGCAATGCAGTCTCAAGGTAAGGGAATAAATTACCCTTCCCTAAGGAAGCCTCCATGTCTGCCCCAGCACCTTTGGCATGGAATGCAACCCCCATTGGCTTTGGCATGGCTGCATCAGTGCTGGAAAATTGGATTGGATTGGGCTGTCAGGCTGCAATCCCAGGCTTACCTGGGAGTATGTGTTATTGAACACAGTGAGATTTACTTCTGAGTAGATGTGGCTAGGCTTGGGTTGTTGGTCTCACTCCTGACTGTGAGTTTTCAAGAATCCAAGGGGTCCCATTTTCAGATTTCAAACAGCTTGAAAAGTGGCCCTTTATAAGTAAAGCTCTTCTTTGCCTTGCAATTTTGCACCCTGCTGTGACTTTCATCTTTAATTCATGATGATGAGCATTTACGCCTGATGAGCTGGCAAAGTGTCTAGTGCACTATCACACAGGTTCCCCAGAACTTGGTGGGAGGGGTGAGAGAGACTGCTAGGGAGGGAATCATATTAAAACTGTTTGAAATCTGCAGATGGGACTCCTTGGATTCTTTGAAACTCACAGAAGAGTGAGATCCTCTCTGTTTTGTTGACACACTGGTCTCAGGACGTGTGAAATTCAGAGCACAATCCTAACCTGGTGCTGGCAGTGTTAATTTGTCTGTACATTAATATTTTCTTACTTCTTACTTCCTGATGATTTTTTTTAATAAACTCAAACATGTAATTCTAGATCCACATGGCAACTTTACCTAGTGTGGCTTTATGACCAGCTGTCTGGATACCTGCTTCCCTTGGCACTGGGGTGGGGTCGAACTGGGGTGTCAAAGTCATTTAAGGCAGTGGGACAAATAACATTCCTGATGCCAGCTGAAGGCTGGAAGTAATGCCACGAAGCAGGTCATGACCAGAAATAAGCCCTTTTTCTCATGTAGGAACATTCAGTGTGAATGACAGGTCAAATCTGTGTGAATGACAAATCTGTAGGACTGAGGATTCGGTGAATCGCAGAATACTATAATATTTTTATTTAAAAAAACCCATTGAAAAATGGTGGCTTAGACTAGCTGCCCATGTAACTCGCCTTGGCATGGAAACAGCAGGATATAAATTCTTCAAATCTATATATATAAAAATGGACGTATGTATGTATGTTATCCGTGCCTTGACCCACGGCCACGAAACTTGGCACACAGGTACCTTGCAGCCTGGAAAGGGTCACTGCGGGGGTCAGACCCCCCTACAGCCCCCCGTTTTTTGGGGAGGGGGGCCAGATCATCAGGAACCAAAGGGATTGCATTGGGCTACAGGTCTGCTGCCACCCTGTGGTCACAGACGATTCTGCAGGTCTGTGATACACAGGGAAAGCGAAACCGAAAGCAATTGGCACAGCCGGAGTTGCAAATGATTTTGCAAAGAGTTGCAAAGAGTTGCAAATGATCCAGAGAGTTCCAGCACCCAGTCGGGTCTGAGAGGGCCCTATTTCCAGGGAGCTAACTGGCCACCTCTGCCTGTTTCTCATACATCAGGGCTATCCTGCCATAGGACCTGCAGACAGTAAGTGGGACCTTCATGTTCCTCTCTTAGGGGATTGTGTCCCTGTTTCCTCATTCATTTCACAGTGATACTGTGCATTTTGGGTTCCAGGTCATCAATACTGTTTTATTTCAGGGACGGGTTCTATATTTCTATATATGGATCTCACTATGTCATACTTTTGAGGGATGTTTGTATATTTGTGTGTATGTTCCACCATTACTCTGGAACGCCTGGAACGCTGTGCTCCACACGTGGTACACTTATTCCTTACGATCTGGACAGATATACTGTGGGGGTAGGGCCCCAGAGGTGGGGGTGCACTACAGAGCAAACTCATTCCTCCTCCTAATAGAGCCTGGGGATAATTTCTGCCCCCGGGCAACGCCGGGTCACAAAAAGCTAGTCAATAAATAAGAAAAGGACAACATAACACTCAAGGCAATCCCAGAGGTTACCAGAGGATAACGCCTCCAAACATCCAGTAGACCTTGCCTCAGCAAGCTGGCCTTGTTCTGTTCCCTACGGCTGTGTGGATTTTCTGACCTCAAGCCTGCCCTCAAGAGACTGATTCAGCTGTATGAGGGGGCAATCCTATCCTGGATAGGATAGACCTGCACATGGATAACACATGGATCCTGGACAGGATAGGCCATTTAGACTGGCCAGCACAGTTTAGTCAGCAAAGTTTGGCCAGTACAAGGGACAACATAAGGTTTGTGGACAGCTTTCAGAGTCAGACAGGCCAGCACGCAGACGTGCACCATCCTCCCTGACTCTGAGCGTGATCCTTACATGCTTTACAGTGGCCATTGTGCCGGCCAAACTGTGCCTAACTCCAGGTTAGGCTTGCACCCTGAGTATCAAGGTTTGGGTGGGTGACTGATTTGTTAGGTGACCTGTTCTATTATGTATTTAAATAAATAAAATTAATGGGAGATGACACCAACCCTAGTGATGCCATTTGCATTTAGACTGTGCGTAGGATATTTTAATTGATTCTGTATGGTCTGGTATGGGAAGAGGTCTGTCATATGATACAAGGAGTTCTCATACTGGGTGATGCAAACCCTAGTGATGCCTCTGTTCCAGCCTGCTCAACCCCAGCATAGAATGTAGGGGTTTCTACATTCTGGCCCTGATGGATTGGACTGAGCTGTAAACCATAGCCCTCCTGGAAGGAGACCCACAGCCCTTCCCATTGGTAAAGTATCAATAATGGAACATCATGACTCTTCTATAAACCTTTTTTTCTAGAGGTGTACTTACAACACAACTACTTACAACATGTGTACTTATTTGGAGTCGGGGTGGGGAAAACATGCAGGAAAGCTGAGCTCTGGGTGGAAGAAAATCCACCGATGGTCTCATCTCATGAAAATAAACGATTCTGAAAGGCATACCGAACAAACTTGGGCTGGGGGATGAATTAGGAACAAACTAGCCTCATCAAAACAATTTTTCTAGCCTACTTAGGAACTCTCTTAGGATGGTAGTGAAATTGGAGGAAATCAAGCCAATAAGGCGATTTCTCCAGGCCCCTGTCCCTTTAAGCTCAGGGGCTGTTAATTTGAGGTTTTGTTTCCCTGGCATGCTTTCCCATCCTGATATCGTCCCGAGGGACAGAGCCCTTCCCAACCCAACTCCTTCGATCCTGGCTGGCCTGAGATCCCCTCTCTGTGGCTTACCATCAATGAAAAAGAATGCCAGCTGGACTTTGATGTTGCGGAAAGAGAAATACATTTAACTCATGTGTAGGACATCAGTAAAATGGACACAGATGCAATACACCTCCAAGGAGACCACAGAATTTGTGCAGTTTGTACATCTGGGTTTGGTCAGTTATACAGTTGAACATGCAACAACAAATAATAACATTGGCAACTTGCTATTGGCAATTTTGGTGATGTGAGACATCTGATTGGTGGTCCTTTTTTGCTGCTGCACCCCCTCCCCTCCAGTGTGACCATGGAAGCTTGTCCTTGGACAAACACAGACTGTTCAGCTTAGAAACGGAGATGAGCAAGTGGAAGGAGAAGTGATTACAAAGGGTGGTCAAATACATTTAGCAGCAACAATGGCACCAATATTAAGACAAGATTACAATAGGGTTGGCACATTTAGCTACAAGTGTTTGACACATTTGATTGCTTGATACAACAGTTATCACAGCCAAGGAGGCTCTCAACAGTTGGACTTTAGCCAAGAAGTGTTTTCCTACAAAGAGTTGCTTTGTACGTACTTGGTACGTACTTACACAGGAAGATGCAAATTTTAAGAGTTAGAATATTCCCCTCCCCACCTTGACCCAATCATATTGATAAAAGGCTACTCTGGAGTGGCCAGAAGGGAGTTTGCATTTGAATAGTAGTGATAAGATTGACAATGGATAAAACTGCTTTATGTTTTTCCTAAACATATAAAATCACTCTAATGCTCCTTCTGTTGCTGCTTTAAACTTTGGTGGGGAAACCTTTTGGCTTAGTCCAAAAAAAGACTTCCCAGGTTATTTTAGCTCCTGAGCAGATTAAAGGTAGGCAGAAGTTGTCCTTACTATGCTTTTATTGTTTGATATCCAGATTTGCATTATAAGACCCTGAGGGAAGGTCATATGAATGTCCCTTGGCACCAATTCTTAATGGTCTACATTGTCTGCATTATCTTGTGCTATCTCCCAAGATCACCTCTGTGACCTCCTTGCAGGATAGCAGCTCAGAACTCCCAGGGTGAAATCCAAAATTGAGTCAGACCTGTACACATTTAAGGGAAGGAGATTGAGTTTTCAGCCCTGCCCTCCCCTCGATGGGGTCCATACCTGTTCCCATCACATCCTGGTCTTACCCCTTCACCTTTCCAGGTCCTGTATTATGTGCAGATGGTTACACCTCCATCTGACCACCATGAGCATAGCAATCACAAGTATTACCTATCAGCCAAAATAACCACCGTGGAGTACAGAGCCATGTTAAGGAGGCTCTCAACAGTTGGACTTCAGCCAAGAAGTGTTTTCCTACAAAGAGTTGCTACTGGCTGCCTTTACTGTTGCCAGAACCTGACTTTTGCCGGAGAGTTGAAAGTGGTCAACAGGAGCTCGGGGTGTCTTGGCTGTGAGTTAGATTTTCGTCAAGGCTCAGTCTTTAAGAGTTTCCTTTTCTTTAGCGGCTTGGGTGGGTTGGGTGCTCGCAGCCAGGTAGAGGAAGCATGGCGGTTTCTGAGGGAATCGAAGGGGGCGGGATTTCCCACATCAGTAGCTTCAGATGTTTCTTTTTGTTTCAAACACTCGTTAATTCCTCATTATTTCCCACACCGACTGCCTCGTCGGTCGACTCTGCAAGCACTGAAGAAACACACGCACCCCACACCTCCAGCGGCTGTTGACTGACAGCTTGATTCTTTTATCCCCACAAGTAGTGATTTATCTTTTATTCATCTCTGCACATTAGGTGCCTGTCAGGCTGCCAAGGCGTGTTCTGTGTCTTCTGTACAGATTTATCATTGTTCAGGGAACTGAATTTAAAGGACATGAGATAAGTGCAAGCGCAGGTTGCTTGGCAGAAACCCTCCTCTGGCTATGGGGCAGAAGAAGTCACTGCAAAGCTCTCAGGTGCAAGCCCCACTGAAGCAACCACTGAGCACATGAATTTTGTGGTACTTTAATGGATTGTTTATTTCTTGGTTTTGCTCAAGAGTTTTGCTTTTGCTTAAGCTCAAAGAAAAGATGCAGATGACAGCCAGGATGGGTCCTCTTTTGCCTGTTCCATAGTGAAAGTGAACCAGCACATGAAATTACAAGATTCCTGAACTTTGTTTCCTGTATGCCCCCAGGAATGCATTGCTGACCCTGAACTGCAGAAGGATGGATTCTCTGTGTTCCTGGCTCTGTGTTCCTGTAACCCCTCTAGAGTAAATCCTCACTACCTATACAAAAAAAAAAAACACATCTGTCTGGGAGTTCTCTTTGAACTGGTGCCTGCAAGAACCCTTCACTCCAAGTTCTCAAGCTTTTAATGCACATAGGAACTGTCATCGTGTAGACTCTCATTTGCTGATATCCCTGGCAATCCATAGCCAGCTGAGTCTTTGCTGTATTTTATTGACAGCTTAGATCCACGTCTAGCTCCTACACTGCAACCAAGAACCAAAAAGAAACAGCAGCTGATGTCTGGGGAAAATAATATTGTTGAAAATTCCTTTCAATTATTACTATTAGGCAGGACCACGGTATCTGCAGGGGAGCCAGATACTAAAATCCATCTGTTGCCTGTGTCCACCAGCATCATAGATAGGCATGCCTCTTGCCAGCATTCCTTCAAGTAGCCACATGACATCTGACCCTCTGCTCTGTAGTTCCAAAACCAGATAATGCATACTCATTAACCTGTGGAACTCTAAATACCAGAAACAAGAGAGTGGCACCAGTGGCACTTGTCATCGTGTGTGCTTCCTGAGGCATCTGGTGGGCCACTGTCAAATCCAGGAAGCTGAACTAGATGGGTCTTTGGCCTAATCCCAGCAGGGCTCTTCTCATGTCCTGCACACCTTGGACAAACAAACAAAAACAGAAACACATGACTGAACATGTAACAACATTCTTTCCCCCCTCTTGCCCACTGATGCCCCACAATCCCAGCCACCTCCCTTCAGGCTCAGGTTGGCTTGACCCCCCCCCTCACCTTGGTTCAATGCCCTCCAGTTGCAAAGCACCAATGGTCAACTCATGATAATTGATGCAAAATGCTCTGCGCACTTTGAAAATGCTATGCAAATGCCAACTATTGTTAGTATTAAAAGGTAACCATTTCCCCATGACCAAATAGTCCAGTTGGGACCGACTGTAGGGGGTGGTGCTCATCTCCGTTTCTAAGCTGAAGAGTCTCTGTTTGTCCAAGGACAAGCTTCTGTGGTCACGTGACCAGTTATCTTCCCACCGAAGTGGTACCTACTCCAATTTTTAGGTACTTTTGAACTGCTAGGTTGGCAGGAGCTGGGACAAGTGACAGGAGCTCACTCTGTTGTGTGGTCTCTAACTGTCAGCCTTCCTGTCAACAAGCTTATTATTATTATTATTATTATTATTATTATTATTATTATTAGTAGTAGTAGTAGTAGTAGTAGTAGTAGTAGTAGTAGTAGAACAGAGAGACAGCAATGGATTCTGAAATGTAGGAGAATAGTCATATCCAAGGATTGCTCGGCACTACAATCATCATGCTCACCTCCGCATTGCTTGGTAAACAGAATTACGGTTGGTGTCTATGGGGGGATTTTGCTCACTCCACATCACTATGGAATTATTAGGCGGTGGAGCATATTGTGGAGTTGGGGGGGGGGAACAGGTCTGATTTGCAGGATGGAACTCTTTCTGTGAACACAGAGTTAGGAAATGGTTGATTGACAAACTTCTGCTTTAGCAAGGAAGTCCTCATGTTCTCGTTCCCAAGATGGGTCGGGCTGTGGAGTCCCCTGGGATTGATCCTTTCTGTGTCCCTGTTAAAGAAATGGAGAAGCTGTCAAGAACAAAAAGGACAACTGGGCACATTTTCCTGCTGTCTGGCAACCACCAAGGAAAGGATGGTTGCCAATCTGCAGGGAACAAACGGTACCTGTTGTGGAAGTTGACCACGACATGCTGGCAAAGCAACCACTTCTCGGTGTGAAATAAGGTATAAGAAAGCAAGATTGATTGGTGGCAGCCTGCTAAGGAGTGCTCAAGTTCTATTACAGCCAATCCCCATAAATAAGCATGTAAAACTGGGCAACAAATCATGTCAGTGCTCTTGAGGAGACGTGCAAATTTCCATGGCATATCAATTCCCTGGGGTGCACCCAATTTCATTGCCAGTGACTACCCAAATAAGGACAGCCTGGTCCCTGGCAAACAGCAGGGGAGAAAGTCAATCTGCCAGAATGCTTTTTCTCCCTACAATGGTGACAGTCAGTGGCACCACAAAGGGGTGTGGGGTGGCCCACCCCAGACCACAGCTTTGGGAAGAAAAGTGGTATATTTTGGCGGTATATGTGACAAGGGAAAAGGGGCAGGGTGGTTTCCAAAAGAGGGGATAACAACTGGTGTGTGCCATTGCCACCAAATCCACCTCTTCCCTCCCAGTTCTTCTCCTAGGATGCCGTTCCAGCTCCTCCCTGCCTACGATCTGCAGTCCCAAGCTAACTGTCAGCAGCGCACTGGTATCACATTTCATTGTTATAACTAGCCGACCCCTCCCCCAATTAATTATAGATCTTTTGTTTCTTGTGTGGGGAGTGCATCTGAAAAACAAAGACTGTGGGTGCAACGTTTCTTCTTCCACAGCTGCTGTTTTCAACCTTCAAGGAACTCTTCCCCATGTCAGTTCTTAGTGTTTGCAAAGGATTCTGGGCAACCGTCTTGTCCTAGGGCTGACACACAATTGAGAGCCATTGTTGACACACTAGCTGCAGGTAGAGGCAAATGGTGGGGCCAAACATGGGTGACATGAACAATAAAGCCAGGGTCATAATACATGGCTCCCACAATAGGAACACTGCACTGCGATGCAGTAGTTGTGATGGGAAAATAGTGGGCATGCCTGTTATCACCAACTCTGTGTGGAAAAGGCAAGCATGAAACTGTCACAGAGGTAGGCCTGTTTCAGCTCCCCGTTGACCCATACACTCATTGTGCATGACACAGGTTGACCTCCATAGGCCCACAAGAGCTAAAAGTGCAGCTTGGAACCTACCCTTGCATGAGTAGGGTTGACCTTAAGGCAATTTGCCCCATTTCCTCAAATTGGGGCCTGTGCTTTGGGGGACCCTCCACTATAGGGCAGCAGGCAGATAGTCCATTGCTGCAGCCAGCATCTTGGTGCCAGGGAGGGTGGCACAAGGAGTGGAGCATTGGCTCACATGGGCCTGCCTGCTCTTGAGTCTGTTCGGTCCAAAATAGACCTCCCAGAAGTTGGTGGTGACATCATATGACATTGGCAACAGGCACAGTAACTACAAATCTGGCTCTCTGCGGCTGCAGTCTCCATGATTGCTTGGTTAGTAGCAGCCCCATGAGGGGGGTTGAGCTCCACATGAGCACATTGGGCCCTGCCATTCCTGGGGCTGACCCTGTCCATAAGGCTAACCAATGCTATCACCACTGACAGCAAATCCCAGTGTGGATTCCCTGAAACACATTTGAAACTCATTGCTTTTGGATCACCATAGCTGCCAATGATTTCCCATCGTAAAATATTGGTGAGGTTATAATGCTGATTTTGAGCGGATTTTCTTCTATGCCCTGTGATTAGACTGGTTCCTTTTTCCCCAGAGTGACATACGGCGTGCATACGGCATGCAATACTACGTCTGTTCCAACAAAGGTAAAGGTTTCCTCACAACCGAATGGTCTAGTTGTGACCAACTGTAGGGGGCGGTGCTCATCTCCGTTTCAAAGCCTGTAGAGCCGGCGTTTTGTCCAAGGACAAGCTTTTGTGGTCATGTGGTTGGCATGACTATACATCGGTTAGTGCATGGAATCCCTCCCCCCCACCCAAAGTGGTCCCTATTTATCTGCTTGCATTTAGGTGCTTTCGAACTGCTAGGTTGCAGGAGCTGGGACAAGCCACGGGAGCTCACTCCGTCACGCAGTCTTGAACTCCCAACCTTCCGGGTGGAAAGCCCAGCAATATTGAATTAACCCTCTGTGTCACCACGTCCCTCTTTCCAACAAAGGTGCAGTCCTCTTTATCGAATGCTTACAAATACAATGAGCTTGCATGATCCAGAAGGCAAGATCATATGACCTGTTTCTTGGAATGGAAGGATGGGTGAGGGTAATATGGAGATGAGGAGATAGAACCCTTGCCCTGATTCATTCATAAATATGCATTCTCTACCCTTCCTGCTTTCAGCACCATCACTTCAAGAACAGACTATCTCACAGTTTTTCAAACTGTGGGTTATGACTCACCTGGTAGGTTGTGATCAGCTGCCTGGTGAGTCCTGAACTGGGCCTTTGCATCTGGTAGGTTCCAAACTGAATCCCGCCAGATGCAATTGGAAGCCACACCGGGCCTCCGTAGGCCTTCAAAGAAGCCAGAAAGTGACTTATGGTTCCAGATTCATGAAAGTGATCTCTGCTTCCAGAGGCCTTCAGGGACCTGTGGCAATCCAGTCGTGGAGGTGGGTCATGGTGTCCTTTGCCACAGAACAGGTTGGTCATGGCAGGTGGAATCTTGAGAACCCCAGTATTGGAACACTTGTTTGATGAACACTTTTGTTAATCAAAGGTTGGACTTTATCTTGATTCTGCAGATCAAATTGGCAAAGTTTCGGCACAATGGTGACATTAGTGGTTTGTCTAATAGAATCAGGACCCCATGTACCATCATTAGGGAGCAGGGGGAGTGCCCAGGGAGGGGGGCAGTGTAGGATTTTCTTCCAGATCATCCCAGAATGTTTCTTGTTTACTTTTCTTCCAGTTTCTTCTACTTTGCCCCAGAAAACCTCATGGATGATCCAGAAGCACTCTCTCTCTCTCTCTCTCTCTCTCTCTCTCTCTCTCTCTCTCTCTCTCTCTCTCT
>JAJKFI010000240.1:6284-18117 GCA_029204185.1 Lerista edwardsae | reverse complement strand
AATCAATCAATCAATCAATCAATCAATCAATCAATCAATCAATCAATCAATCAATAGTATTTATATACCACTTCAACACAAAGTTCACAAAGCGGTTTACAGGCAAATAATCAAAACCAAATTAAATGGCTCCCTGTCCCAACAGGGCTCACAATCTAAAACAATGCAGAACACCCCCAGCAGCAGCCCCTAGAAAAGACACCGCAGGGGACAATTACTCTCCCCATGCTAAATATAAGAGGAACACCACTTGAAAAAGTGCCTCTTGTCCAGTTAGCAGGGGTCTTGTTATCTCCTAAAGTGCATTAGGAGTCATGTATTCAATCTCTAGAAATGAGAAAACAAAATTAAGAGTTTCAAATTTTGTTAAAAAAGAAACAAAAACAAACCATTCTTAAGCACACATGAAGCAACTATAAGTATTGTACACAAATATAAGTACAAAAATATTTTATGTGTTGAATGATTACTGATTTAAATTAGAGCACAAGAATTCCTCCTTTATGGAAAACATTAATCTTGAAGAAAGTAGCTTTCATTGCCCTCAATATTTGTTTGTTTTTGTCTTCTTCCCAAATACTTGAAATTTATGTCAGCCATTCCAAGGAATTAATTCTCCTCATTTGACAAAATTAATTTGACAATATGTGTAATATCATAAGCATTATGTAACAGCAACCTAATTGTTGACACAGATTTGTGCTGCTATATTGGACTATTAATAACCATGCTATTAGTATCTTCCAAATTATCTTCCAAGAAGTGGTTAATAAAGAACATGGGTAAATGCGAAGTCCAACCCAGCTGGAATGATGCCTTTGGGGCCTGGGATAGCTGATTTCCTGGGATTAATTCAGCAAGGAGAGAAAAACAATCATGATGGGGAAAAAGAACAAATTCCAAGACCAGTTGGAAGGGAGTACAATGAATGGCACTGAGTAGCATTGAAAAATGAATATTGACAATCAAAGGTTATTTTAAGGAGGTGGGGGGTCTCTCTCAACAGCAGCAGTTCTCAAACTTTTTTACACTTTTAAAAATGACATTTGATTTTACCTAGCTTTACCGAGGGACCTGAGGGACGTGGTGGTGCAGCTAGTTAATCCACTGTTGCTGGGCGTTCGACCACAAGGTTGAGAGTTCAAGACTGAGCGAGTTCAAGACTGACTGAGTGAGTTCCCATTGCTCCTGCCAACTTAGCAGTTCGAAAGCACCTAAGTGCAAGTAGACAAATAGGGACCACTTCGGTGGGAAGGTAACGGCGTTCCGTGTGCTACCGTGTATAGTCATGCCAGCCACATGACCATGGAAGCTTGTCCTCGGACAAAAACGCCAGCTCTGCAGGCTTTGAAATGGGGATGAGCACTGCCCTAGGGACCTAGCTTTAAAGACTAAAAAAAGTCACTTTCTAAGATACGTGGAGGCTACTTGTACTGGTACTTGTACTGTAGATACAAGATACTTGTAGATACAAGAGGCTCGATCCTCCATTTTTATCCTTTTTATTATTTGGGGGTGCACTTCTGGAGCATTTGTTGAGCTCCATGTTCATTGGATTGAGACGATTCTGGTCCCCTTGGCCTGGCATTTGCCCTACTTGCCAGTGAACAGTTCTTTTTCCACAAGGCTCAATGCATTTTCCTTGTCAGCTTGGAAGAGAGGATTTCCACCGTGAGTGTCGTCTGCATGCATTGGATTGACACCATATCTGGTCTGGTCCTTCTAACTTAGCGTCCTCCCTTCTGCGTGCACACACAAACGGACACACACTCCTCATTGTTTACCTCATTGGCTTAGTTGCACTGGCCTCTTTCAATTGTTCCAATTAATGAAAGTGGCTCTCATTAATCTTCTGTCCTTGCTGTTGGGCAGGAAGGTTAAATTACAGGTGCCCTCATTGTCCCCCTGAAGCTGTCGCTCCAGTGCCTCTAATGGTATTCAATGCTCTCTGACAGCCAATCATCTGTCCAACATGGTTCCTTCACTAAAAATCATAGAGCGGAAGTGACAACTTATTAGCATAGCACAAATACAAATTGTTTGTTGAAAAAGTCTTACTAATTTTGCAATTGAAGCAGGAATGGGGCATTAGCCATGTAGGAGTTTGCAGAGACCTTCAAAAGTTCTGCCTGTATTTGCAGCTTCAACCTGGAAAAAAATGAGAAGCCTCTTTTACTTGCAGGCATGTAAGTCAGAATGTGCAGTCTTTTTGCTTCTTCTGCAGTCTGACTAATGAGCAAAAAAGCA
Source organism: Lerista edwardsae (assembly GCA_029204185.1). Lineage (NCBI taxonomy): Eukaryota > Metazoa > Chordata > Lepidosauria > Squamata > Scincidae > Lerista > Lerista edwardsae. The sequence continues at coordinate 15,870 of JAJKFI010000240.1, read as the reverse complement.
ATTGAATGATTGACTTGAGTGCTTTGGCACTTTTGTGAGAAATTTGTAGGTTGATAGTGCAGATCTGGAACAGCACTGTTTTTCTGGGACTACCGTTTTGCAGTGACACAAAATGCCCTCTCCCTCTCAACACTTTTGCAGAATGCTTTGCCTGTTTGCACTGCCCCCTCTCCCTCCTATGCTCCTTTTTTTGCCCTCAGAGATGTCACCATGTAGTAACTCTGATTTAAACTGTATCACTTAAATTGTGAGACTGTGATTCCTGATTGGCTGGAATCCCCCATGTGACACATCTGAAAAGCATGGCCTCATTGTCAGTTGAGTGAATTTTGCCCTCCATTACTTTACTGCGCACCCAGACCTGACAGGTTTTGGTGCCTGGGACATCAGTCATGACATGAACCTTGATGGCTGAGATCATTTACATGATCTAGTTACATTACAACTAGAGAAGGAGAAAGAAGGAATTGCCAGGAAGAAGAAAGAAAAGAGTATGGAAGAAAGCAGCAGCCTCTAAGGACCAGACCAGATATGCAAGTCCATGGGAAAATTAAAAGTGGCAAAATACATCATGAGTCATTCGTATTTTCTAGGGGGAGGATATTAATGGAAGGAAGCCCAGTGTTCAGTGCAGGCATTTTCATCAAGGAGACTGATGTGAGTGGATAAATAGTGCTTTGCAAGACAAATCATGAGCCTTCCTCCACCTGACTTGAGCTGCAATCCTATATATACTTTCTTGGGAGTGCACCTCTTTGAATACAAAGGGACCTCTGAATAGGCATATACAGGTGTACCCCCATATCAGCAGGGATTCCATTCTGCCCCCACATGGTTACAGAAACTGCAATCCAATTCTACTTCCCCACAATTCCTTGCCACAATCTTCTACACAATTCCTCCTTCCCCACAATTCACCCTCTCCTTGTTTTTGACCATAAAGGCCACCCGTCTACAATCCAATTCTATGCATGTCTACTCACAAGTAAGCCGTCTTGGCAGAAATGGATTAAAGAGTGGTTGGCAGAGCAGGTGGTCAAAGGGGCGAATAAATGCAATTTACTATATCGTTGGTGCAGCAATTAATCAGGCCAGGTTGTCATCAGCTTGGCTAACTCTATTGATATCAGTGGAGAACTTGGGCTGTTCCATCAGTACATGGTCTGGCCCTGGGTGTCAGGCTGCAGGGAGGTGCTGCCCCAAGATGGGAGAGGCAGTGTGTGTGTGTGTGTGTGTGTGTGTGTGTGTGTGTGTCAGGCTGTAGCTGTGATTTGGCACTGGCACTTTGCTGCAGTTGTCTGCAAGAGGAGCATGTGAAGAGGCCTATGCAGGTTCAAAAGGTCCAGATGCGAACTGGCACCCAAGGATGAGCAAATTCACAGATGTTGAACTTGGGGTACTGTGGGGTTGGCTGCGTGTATGAGCTTGGCACACCGCTGTGCCGAAATAAATGTGCATAGGTTTGGTAACTTCTCTGCCAAGGGAGGGGAGGCAGAACATCCCATCAGTTCTGTCCTAGGAGGACAATTCTAGGAGTCCCTATTCAGACATTGGGATAGCTCAATGTGCTGGTGGGGGTAGGGACTAGGGCAGGTGCAAGTGCCTGACTGCACCACAGTGATTGTGGTGCTGTGGGCACTCCAGGCATCCCTACCTTCTCCCGGGGGTCCTTCTGGCTAGGAAGCCAGGAAGTCCTGCAAGTTTCCCCAATGTTGTAAATCGCCCCATTTGGCATGCAAAAAACACTTCCTCTTTTCACGCAAAGAGGAAGTGCTTTTGCGCACTACACAGAGCTATTTCCAATATTACGGAGGCTTGCAGAGGAGGCTGTGGGCCTCGCAACCCCCGAGGAGGCAGATATCCCCAGGATGCCCACAGCACCGCAATTGCTGCAGCGCTGTCAGGCAACCATTCCTGGGCCACCCCCCTCAAGCGGGAATGGCCCAAGAAAGTTTCCCAATGGTGGGTCGCGACCCCCAGATTGGGAAACACTGTTTAATTTCACTGGTAGGATGGCTGTTTAATCCAAATAGTTCTCTTGACATTTAATCTATTTACCACCCTTGACACACTCCGTCCCAGTGGATGTGCTCGCTAAGGAAGATTTGCACTGGATCTCCTAGTTGCCACATTCAGGCAATTGGTTTCCTCTGTTCCTATTAAAGAACAAAGCAATGAGGATTTATTAGAGCACAGCCAGCAGGCACAATTAAATCTTGCATTCAGTGCATTTTCTACCATTATTGCTCATTTTGTATTCAGGATTTTGGATTTTAATGATTTAAACAATCATTTCCCAGCTCTTTTATGAAAAACAGTTGAAATTAAATGCCCTATTTCCTGCTTAAATCCCTGCTCTGCTTCAACCACAATGTTCTATTGATGGCTGGGAGGTTTGCTTTTCCAGATGCTATTTCTGGGTCAATAATGTGCTCTCATGTGGAGAAGAAAAATATATATATGTAGTCAGCTAAAAGCAATGGTTCAGACTTGCCATATTCCCTGGGTAGCTTTCCTGTATTGTCTGCCAAAGATGCCCTGAATGGAATTTGTTGAATCTCAGTGAACAGCTGAACAGTGACATACAGAGGGTGTTTGGGAGGTGCCAGGCTGCTGGGAGATTCCAATATGTCGCCCCAGCTTATTTTGCAAAAAGAAAACATTTATTTTAAACTTACTTTTCAATTATTTATTGGTATGATTGTATATACAAAGTTTGAAAGTTATATATAAATATACAAATATAAAAAGTACACGTGCAATAGTAAGCAAAGCACAGGTGTGTGCATCTTGTACTGGTCTAAGACCGTAAAAAACTCAATTCATTCATTCAGGTGTGTGCCTACACACACATTCAACAAAAGAAAACGTTCACTGTGCTTCATTAGTACCCATTTCTTGTCATGACTATTACTGAAAATAATTTTATGGGGTGCCAAAAATATATAAATTTGTCATGGTGTGCCAAAAATTGTTGGGTTTTGAGGAGTCCTCTTCAGCCTATTGGCCCAATCCTTTGTGGTGCAGTGAAAGCATGTCACATGGCTATTTCATGGTCACAAGGCTGTTTTAGGGACACCACCATCAATAGCAGCTGAGGCCCCAGTAGGCTACCACAGAAGATCAGCACTACAAGGAACTACAAGGAACCCTGACCACTTCTGAAATCCTTGGGTAGATTTTGAACGTGAGCACCCCAAATCCCCAGTCCAGGCAATATTGCGTAGTGGACGTCTCCTTGAGGTGCTTATCCCCTCGCCCCATAGAAATTCAGTGCAACAGCTGTACTTGGTTGGGTACCAGCAAAATTGCTGGCACAAGTCCAAGTTGATTCATGTTTTGGTGCTGCTGATCTCCACCCAGTCCAACCTGTTCATCCCCCACCCCTATAGCTCCCCTCTCACCACCCTGTTCTGCCCCTTCCTGTCCTCCCCCACCCATTTGTTGCTCGGTATTCAATTTACTTGCTCTGGTGGGTGTCCTCTGGACTCTGTCGGCATGCACAGGCTGTAGCCTTCCCGCCAGCAGACCTGAAGCTGCACTGTTGCATGCTTATGGCACATATATGATGATGCGCACTGGTGGAACAGCCATTCTACCATAAGCATATATAGGATCGTGCCATAAGTTAATTGTCCTAAATTAACTTAGAATTTTTCTAAGTTTCTTAGAAAGAGTTTCTAAGTTTCTTTGGAAGAGTTTCTGTGTTTTTCAAGCCAGAAATTCTCCACGAAACGCTTTAATGAGCTTGCAGATCATCGTGATGAAGGCTGCTTTGCTTTCTGAATACTTGCCCACTGACATGCTATAGGCCACTGTGATAGTGCAACAATGTACTGATGGAACAGCCCAAGTTCTCCATTGGCTTAACTCCACTGATATCAATAGAGTTAGCCAAGCTGATGACAACCTGGCCTGATTAATTGCTGCACCAACGATATAGTAAATTGCATTTATTCGCCCCTTTGACCACCTGCTCTGCCAACCACTCTTTAATCCATCTCTGCCAAGACTCATTTGGGCTCCTAATCTCTGAGCTGTTCAAATATTAACTTTTCTCCCAGGCCGTGAGCATGAGCTCTGCAACAAGCAACGTTTCAGAGTGGAAGAGGCGACGGGTGTCTATCCTATTCCTAGCTGTGAGAGAGGGGGGCTTCCCAAAGACATTATTGGCATGATCCATCATTTCTCTGCCACATATACAGGTTTTCTTAGAGCGTTTCTGAACCCATTCATTCCCTTCTCAGTCCATGGAGCAAACTCACTGAGGGTGCAGTCCAGAATGTCACGTTGGGCTAGAGCTGTTGTGCTGCTAGAGGTCTGGATGGGGTCCTGACTGCCTTCGCATGGGCCATGGACTCAGGACCAAGCAGACTCAGCAGGGCAAGACCCGGTCCTGGGGAAGCTGCTACCCTCCAGCTGGACCTACCAGGCTACAACCCCTGCAGTGAGGAACAAGACCCAGCCGCTCGACGCAGGGGGCCCAGACCAGACCTGCGAGCATGCCAGACGTGGCTCTGCTCATTATAGACGGTGAGCAAGCCCTGTGGGGCAACAGGGCTCAATGAATGTAAAAGTGCTGACCAGAGTAAAGAGCCTGGGCAAACCAACAGCTGGTGTCCAGAGCATCCTTCCGAGGCGCCATGAGTACAGCCAAGCCCAGTTGCTGCCCTCACACCTGGCTCTCACTGGGGATCGCCACTGCCCTGCCATGACAGACGTGACACCGGCCCACACATCATCCTGTGCATACTGCTTTGCGTCAGCCCGGTAGGCCTGTGGCACCAACAGCTGCCTTGGCCTTGGGTCCTGGCCCTGTGGGGGTCCCACCCTCTACCAAACCCCGGCCTGCTTCTTGACCCACAGGTTGGGCCCCTTGGGGGTCCCATACCTGTCTGTCTTCCAGGGCCAGCTCATCCTGGAGGCACTGAAGGGTACAGTCCTACTCTTGGGACAGCCGAAGGAGGGGTTGGTGGCCCAATGGCCAGGCAGATCTTCAGGGGCTTGTTCCCCAGGGTCTTGGGGGCTGATGTTCCTTCGCCCAGGTCATCGGATTCCTTGGCAAGGACGGCATGCGGTTGCCACTCCAGTGCCTGCTGCACCAGGGTCGTGAATGTGGGCATGCCTTGTCCCAGGAGAAGGGGATAAGGCAGGTCCTCGGCTCAAAGGAGGTTGAGTTGGTGGCACTTGCCCCTGTAAGTCAGGCACCAGACAGATAGGGCCCCATAAGTAAGCGAAACCACCGGCAGGTTCTCCTTGTGGCATTGCAAGTAGGCCATGTGAGCACAGCCTCTTGCCGGAAGTAAATAAATACATAAATAAATAAATATTTATTTATTTATTTATTTATTTATTTATTTGAAGAATTTATACCCTGCCTTTCCCATGTCGAAGCAAATGCCCAAGGCGGCTTCCATGAGCAGGCTAGTCTAAACCACCATTTTTTACAATGGTTTTTTTTTACAAACCTACAGTATTCTTGTGATCTGCCAATTCTCAGGCCCAGATGTTGCCTTCACAGTGTGGTTCTCTCCTTTGGCTGCCTGCCGTCAAGCCTCAGCAGGCAATTGCAAGTCAGGTCCTCAAGGTCGTATTCCCTTCTTTGCCGGCTGGCCTCCTCACAGACTCCACCGCAACTCTCACTTGTGGTGAGCTAATCAGCTCCACAGCAATTCTGTTCTGCCACCACAGGTACTGCAGCTTGTCACAGCCTGGCATTCTTCTCCCATCCAAAAGCAGACTGCAGATTTTCCTGCTTAGCTTCAGGCAGTACCAGCAGCTCAACCATCAGTCCACACTTGGGACGGCAACAGGTGGCTTCAAATCATGGACATAGTGCCATCCTTTCAAAGGTAGTCAGGAAAGCCTCTGTGTCATCATTGTGGGACAGCCGGGTCAGCCAAAACTGAGGCAACCTGACACTTTGGGACTGTCGATACAACTCCTGGATGGCTGGTTCTAATACTCCACCATCCATTGACCGAACTGCAGGAGATCTTGGGGCATGCTACTCCCCATCGTACCTGCATTCTCTACCACTTGAGGGGCCCCTGGTCCGAGTGGGTCTCCATTCCCTGGGTCTCCATCCCAGCCCTCTGAAGTGTCCAGGATGGGTTGCCTCATGGTCAGCTGGAGTGCAGAGCAGTGAGGTCTTCCCCCAGGGCTGCCAGATCAGGTGGCCCCGGACGCCTCAGTGCTTTGCGAGGGGAGGGGAGTTGCGCCACTCTGTTCCCTCTCCCCTGCTGCAGGTCTCCCCGGGGGCCGGGCGAGGGATGCTATCTTGCTCCACGTCCTGGCTCACTGACCCCTCATCCCAGGTGATGGCAGCCTTATTAAGGGGAAGCCCAGCCCCCTTGAGCCTTGGCTCAGCCCTCTCGGGGGCCACGTTCCCCGAGCAGCAGATCGCTGACACTATCCGGGGGTGGGACCTCTTGGTGCAGGCGACCGGCATTGCCCGGCTGGCAGGGGTGTGCCGCGCTGCGCCATCCAAGCAGGGCAGGTGGCTCACGGAATCTTGGGCCACCTGCACGTCACTCTTACCCTCCCATGCTGGCAATCAGGACATGGCCGCTGGCGGCACACCCGTCAGTGCCTGTGCCCTGTCGGCCCTTGCTGGCACAGCATCCCCAGAGTGCAGGGCAGGCGACCAGGATTTGTGCATGTGCTGCACCCTGCCACGCACCTACCACACCAGGCTGGGTTGCTGCCGGATCGGGTCCCCCGTCAGCTGAATCAGGCAAGGCCTGCTTTTGGGGAGCTGGCCTCCGACCTCAGATAAGTGGGTGGCGAGTCCGGGCTTTGTCCCTGGCGTGGAACCCAGACAAGTAGATTGGCCTCAATTTTAATTGTGAGTGCATTTTAGGCTTGGTTCTTTGGTGAGCTGCAATGAAAATTTTGTTTTTCAGTTGCAATGAACAACTGATCAGCTAGCTAATGGTTTAGATACTTATTCAAATTCAAATTTATATTGTGCCTTTCTACCGAGCAACGACCCCCCTCAAGGCAGCTTACAGTAAATGCAATGGGGTTTCCATTTAATTACAAATGGATGCAAGATAATAACAAATACCAGAAAAGTGCCTTGGTGTATAGTCGTGCTGACCACGGAAACTGTCCTTGGACAAACGCTGGCTCTTCGGCTTAGAAACGGAGATGAGCACCGCCCCCTACAGTCAGTCATGACTAGACCATTTGGTTGTGGGGAAACCTTTACATTTTACCATGTCAGGGAGAATGGCGCACATCCATGTGCCAGCCTCCATGATTCCAAGAGTAGTGCAAACGTGCTTATAGTGTATTTTCAACATTCCTGGGCTGACACAAGTCCCTTGTGCCAGTTTAACTCTATATTAGAATTGCAGGCAATGAGTTGCAGGCAATCATTCATACAGGACTTCAGTGATGACATGCTAACTGACAACACCGGTGTTCCACATTCTGGAACGAGGTCATTTGGCAGTGCTGTGAGGATTAAACGGACCTGTGAGGATTAAAAGCATGGAGGACAAATGATAGAACCCCGGAGATTTCTGTCATGATTTCTGTCATTCCACACCTGTATATTTTTGGGTTAATTGTTTTCTAGCCTTGCTGAAATACTGAGAGACTGCAAATAAATGGAAAAAGGCAGCTGTCTGCCTAAATACCCCAAAGGTCTGTAAATTAGGATCTCTCTTTTGACTTCACCCTGAAGCATTTTATTTTAATTAAAAACCTGGCATGGGGCATGCATGGAGGAAGGCGGACTTATTGGCCAGAAACTTAATGTGGAAACGTCTGCAGACCAATCAACTAAAAGGGAACCTTGCAAGATCGTCTGATTTCCCCAGGGGTCATGTACTCTTCCTCCTTTAGCGCCTTGCACAGTATTATAAAAGTCTGGCATTTGATGCAGACGTCCTTTTGTAAGTATACAAACTATTTTGTAAATATTGACTATACCAGATGAATGGTGGGAATGCATGTTCCCTGCTTATAGGAGGGGAAGAAGTGATGTGTGTTAATGAAGGCTCAGGCCTCAGGAGCAAAGCTAGAGTTTGCTGCTGTGCCTTCAGCAGGGTGCAAAGGTGCAGAGGCACCTGTCTCAAGCCAGGGATAAGCAATCGAAGTCCATCAAGGCATGCAAGAAAGGCTCTTGGTCAGCCCACAAAAGCTCATCCCTATCGGTATGTAGAGAGTTCTGACTAAACGTGATCCGCTGGAGAAGGAAATGGCAACCCACTCCAGTACTCTTGCCAAGAAAACCCCATGGATTACAAAACTAAAAGGCTAAACGATATGACACTTGAAGATGAGACACAGGTTGGAAGGTGTCCATTATGCTACTGGGGAAGAGCAGAACAAGAGTACTAGTAGCTCCAGAAAGAGTGAAGTAGCTGGGCCAAAACCGGAAGGAAGCTCAGCTGTGGATGTGTCTGGAAGTGAAAGGAAAGTGCGATGCTGCAAAGAACAATACTGCATAGGAACCTGGAATGTCAGATCTATGAATCAAGGTAAGCTAGATGTGGTCAAACGTGAGATGTCAAGGCTGAACATCAACATCATGGGAGTTAGTGAACTAAAATGGACAGGAATGGGAGAATTTAATTCAGATGACCATTCTATCTGCTACTGTGGGCAGGAATCCCTTAGAAGAAATGGAGTAGCCTTCATAGTGAACAAGAGAGTGAGAACAGCAGTACTGGGGTATAACCTCAAAAATGATAGAATGATTTCAATTCGGATCCAAGGCAAACCTTTCAACATCACAGTAGTCCAAGTCTACGCCCCAACCACTGGTGCTGAAGAGGAAGAAGTTGACCGTTTCTATGAAGACCTACAACACCTTCTAGAATTAACACCCAAAAAAGATGTCCTTCTCATAATAGGGGATTGGAATGCTAAAGTAGGCAGTCAAAAGGTAATAGGAGTAACAGGCAAGTTTGGTCTTGGAGTACAGAATGGAGCAGGGCAAAGACTGATAGAGTTTTGTCAGGAGAACACATTAGTCATAGCAAACACGCTTTTCCAGCAACACAAACGGCAACTGTACACATGGACTTCACCAGATGGTCTACATCGAAATCAGATTGATTACATTCTTTGCAGCCAAAGATGGAGAAGTTCTATACAGAAGATTTAGCCGAGAGGGTTAATGCCTCCGTTTGCCCGAAGATAACACCTGAAGATCTCAAGGTCGTGAGCTCGGGACTGCAGGAAGTCTCTGAGAGCGGCAGACCTTGCAGCTGCGGCTGATTAGAAGCTGAGCTTCAGCTGCCTCGTGGGAGGAGGAGTGTGCTGAAGGTCAGCTGCGTCTCTGGTGTGAGCAGGGAAGCATCAGCCAGCAGAAGACAGACGGGTGGCTAAAGAAAGAAGGCTAAATCCAGAAAGGAAGATCTGAATGTGTGTAGTTCTTGAAAGACAGAACATTTCTGTAAATTGTAAAAACCTTCGGGTTTATGAAAAGTCTGCCTATGTAAACCGCCTTGAGTTGTAATCACTAGAGAAATCTAGTGATCTTAAGAAAGGCGGTATATAAATACATGTATTATTATTATTATTATTATTATTATTATTATTATTATTATTATTATTATTATTATTATTA
>JAJKFI010000239.1:818625-843398 GCA_029204185.1 Lerista edwardsae | reverse complement strand
CACACACACACACACACACACACACACACACACACACACACACACACAAGCACACCTGCTTGAACTTGTGGTTCCACACAATGGCACTTCCATCAATGATGAATTCTCTGCCTGCAGGAGCCTGGGATTCTATCCTTCCAACTCTGACTCTCCGGAAAGTTTTGTTAGGGTATGTGATTGTGTTCATGATATCAAATCCCGTGGCCAATTCCCTGTTTTCATCAAAAAATATTTCTTCCCCAGCACTATTGTTAAAACGGATGTTTCTCAGCAGGGCATGAAGCTAGTTGGGAAGAGAAATTGTTTGCACCTTGGATCAAACGTTGAAAATGCGGTTAACATATCATTTGCTACAAATCCCCTGATCCTTGACAGTGGGGTATTACTAGGAAAGGATGCTAAAACTACATATTGGGAATTTATTTCTTTATTTAAAAGAGTTAAACCCCACTTTTTCTTACCAAAGTTGCTCTCAAGGTGGTTCCTAACATATTTTTAAAAAGATAAATACAATAAAAGACATAAGCAGCAGCAGCAGCAGCAGCGACAAGAGACCTTCCCTGATACTGTAATTCAAAATACATCAAGCCAAATACAGATTTCCTCTCCCCTATTGTTTGTGTCTTTGCAAAGGAATCACAATGTTTTTGCCATTTTATACTGTTAAGATGTTCTCCCTCATGATGATCGGCTTTGCTTCTTTTGTCATTTGGTGCCAGATACCCTAGATCATATTTTATTCTGCTGCCCGGCTCACCACTTTCTCCGGAAGTTATACCTTGAACCTTGGTTGTCCCTTTTTCCTAATTCTCTCTCTTTTTTCTTGAGTGATCATTTTCCATCAATCACTGCCGCTGTAGCTGGGTATTTATTAGAGAGCTCCAAATTAACTACTCTCCCTTGACTTTGCATTTTGCTTCGATTCTGTCTTTTTTCTTTTAAGTTTTATTACCTACTTTGAACCTTGAACCTCGATGGAATTGTTATTGTGATGTGTTGATGTTATTTATATATGCCATTAAAGGTTTGAAACTGAACTACTGTTAAGATGTTGCAAAATGATCGCCTTTTCCAGTCTTAGTCCACTTTAGGGATCCTTTCCTCAATCTGACCAGAATGAAATCAAGTGCTTTCTAGTGGGTTAAAGCCAGTGATGTCATTCAGGGGGAACGGACCAGAACGGGCGTTCCAGATCCTAACGGGCTCCGTGGCTGGTTCCAGGTTCCCGACAAGTGCCAATCAAAAGTGAGTTCCTGTTCCTAAATCATTTGAATGACACCACTGGTTAAAGCCAAGTCTTCAATACTGCGTGAGTGGTCGATGCTATTGGCAAATTGTTCACTGTGGCATGCTTCCCCTTTCCCCCTATCCCAGGTCCTTAAAAAAAACGTACCTTGAAGCTAGGAAGGGAAAGGTGTTGGCTACTTGCCCGCCAGTCTCTAGAAGTACTTTAGATTTTGGAAAATACATAAAAGACTTTGACAAAATACCAGTTGTTCCTCCACTAGCTTGGAATACTTGATGAAGGAGCATGAGATCTCTGTCCCCACAAACTCATTAAGATCAGCACCTGGACAAGCCACTGGGGGTGGAGTACAACGTACTTGCCATGGTTGGAGTTTCAGAAGATTCCACCCATCTCCACGGCCCGCTGCTTTATGGCTCAATGGATACAGGGCCTGGAGAGCATGCGCCACAGCATAAACCGCATTGTAGATACTGTAGCTCTGGCCAGACATTCCCATTCCAAACACAGTTCCAGAGACACTAGGCAGCTTCTCCTCCCCCGTGCAGTTTCCCTTTGGCCCCAAAATCTTATATCTTGGAAATGAACAGAGAAATACGGTGGCCCAAAACCAACGGATAAAAAACATCTGGGACTGATGTGGATTTATGTCCTCAAGAAATTTCTGAAATCCTGGAACCACCTTTGTGTGGAACGTGAATGACAAGGTGCCATTGAGAGATATGGGTGTGAATTTATTTGAATCCAGAACAGCTGTAAAATCCCATCTAGAAGTTATGATCCAAACCCTTTCCAGTGGAAGCATAAAACGTAACTCATAATTTTCTAGAATTACTCTCAAACCATCCATTGACTGGCCATCCCCATAGACAAGAATGACTTTGGTTTTTTCCTCCATCCAGATAATTTGAGCTACCCTTCCAAGGATTTTGCTACTAAAAGGGAATGAGTAACTCCGTCTGGGTGAAATCATTTGTGTGAAAGCAATACAAAGGTTGTTCTGGAAGAGCTTTGGCCTCAGATGTTGAATAAATGTTTCTCCACTCTCATCATCTGATACAAGGAGGCCAACCCAATTCCACCCGAAATGCTTAAGAAGCTGAACAATCCCTGCAGTTTGAGGATTTTCATTGGGAATCATCCGGAAGAAAAAAGGGAACCGAATTTTGAAACTCAGTACAGGGCCAAAAGGAGCATAACTTAGCTAAAGAAGAGAAGAACATTTGTTTTAAAGAAATGTGTTTGAAAATGCATTCCATTTCTCCTGAACAGAATGTTATTCCTCAAATAGGGACAATTAGGTCCCTGTCACTTCAAGAAGCCCACAATAATTATGATATGAGTTGATAATGGAATATGGCTCTAGGATCTGTGTCACGCCCAGCGGCGTCATGCAGCTGGAACGCTGGGCGGGAGGAACAGGTGAGCGGCAGCCTGCCCGTTGCATTCCGTTCCGGTTCGCCGTCTTCCCCGCTCCCAGGGGCGGGGAAGATGGCGAACCAGAATGGAACGCAACAGGTAGGCTGCCGCTCGTCCGTTCGTCCCACCCAGCATTCCGGCTGCATGACGCCGCTGGTCACGCCCTAGCGGTCGCAGGCGCAAGGCAAGCGGCCAGATGGCCAGACGGGAGGGGCCACGGGACGCCAGCCTGAGGACCAGCTGCAGGCAATCCAGCGAGCGCAGCTGTGTCCGAGGAGGCTGGTGAGGCCAAGATAAAAGGAGCCGGAGGAAAGGAAGTGGGAGAGGTCTGCTCGGGAGAAGGAGGCGAGGAAGGGCGCCGCCGCCAAGCCAAAGCCAGATGCTCCCCGCCAGGCAGCGGCAGGGACGGGCACCCTGCCAGTGAGTGCCGTCGGACCCGCCCATGACCGTGCGGAGACCGTGACCATGCAGGCACCCACAGCCCAGGAACCGTGAGTGAGCGGATGCCGACGTGCCAGTCGGAATAGCCGGGGAGGGCAGCTACCTGCCAGGACTGAGCCGGTAGGGCAGGGACTTTGAGTTGACCACAGGCAGTGGTTGGGCGGCCCATTTTTGGACTTTTGTTTGACATTGGCCCAGAGGGAAGGACTCTGAGTTGGACTTTTTTGGACGACAACCCGAGAGGCAAATATTTCCATTTGGGACCTTTGAGGGAGGGGAGAATGGGGCAGAACAGGCTGTGGTGATTGGATCAAGGCAATAAAAGGGATCTCTGCATTACTCTTCTGTCTCCTGGTCGTGTTTAGTGGCGCCCACCAGGATGTCCTCGGTTGATCCCTTCTTGATCCCCCTCTCGGAGTGGGGAGGGGCGAGTAAGGATGATCAGGACATGACAGTCTGAATAATGTGGTTTTTTCAGGTTCATGAATATTAAGAGTGACGCTGGTATGGTCCTGAAGGGCCCCTCCCCTTTTTTCAGTGGCTACAGCTATTCCTTCCCAGGAATACACCCAGTGGTGTCATTCAAATGATTTAGGAACAGGAACTCACTTTTGATTGGCACCTGTAGGGAACCCTGAACCAGCCACGGAGCCCGTTAGGATCCGGAACGCCGGTTCTGGTCCATTCCCCCTGAATGACATCACTGAATACACCTACCTGTGGGATCTTGTAGATGTTTAAGATGTTGGCCATCTGGACAGAGTTTTCAGAGGTGAGCCCACCAATGACAGCAGTTAGCTTCTTCTCCCCATCACAGTTGTAATTCAGAGGAGTCCCCTTTCGAGTGAAGAGGAGCTCCAAAATATTATTGTAGGTCCTCATTGAGCTGAAATTATTGCTATAGAGCTTGTATCCTATGGAGGTATTGGATAAAAGTTTGTAGTTTCTGTTGATCTCCTCAATGGCAAAGAGGAAGGCAAGGACATGTTGATAGTTTCTGGGTAGTAATCTAGAAGGAGATTTTCATGTAAGTTTACATCATTAGCTCCGAGAAACAAACACATTTCATATCTATAAATTCTAGCCGACTTGTAAAAGAAACCAGCACCGTCCTTTCCTTCTTCCTGCTGCTGTAGCTGAACTGAAACAGTGCACCCTATATACAGCAGGAGTGCAAATTTACATCCCCTTTCCCCTTTGTAAACCTCCCACCCTACAATGGGTCTCCTGTGCTAGCAATTTCACTGCAGCTGGTCCATGGAAAAAAAAGGGGTGGAGAGGTTGCTGTCTGGTTTGGATCCAGTGCGTGCCATCTCCACTGGATTCACCCCCTCTTTCTGCCCCATTCCTCCCCCTCCCTGCCCAGTTTCACCCTTCCCCACTCCCGTTCCACCCTCTCCAGACCCCTCCCTGCCTCCTGCTCCATTTTACCTGCCTTGGTGGGTCTTTTTGGGTCTAACGCAGGCAGGAAGACTCATGTCTTCCCACCAGCACTTGGACAGAATGCTACTCAGCGCAATTGCCGGAGAATGCTATACAGCCATTTTTCGACAGTGACTGCCAGCAGATCACACTGACAGCAAGGCCCGATAGAATTGGGCCGTAAATATGCAATTAGACTCCATTGCAAAGCCTTAGGCTTGGCAGGATATTAAATAGCTGGTCATCAACTTAGATTTGTCATAGGCTATTCCCATGCGGCTGTCACCCAATGATGTACTTGCATATCAGAAGCAATGTCCTTCATCGATATTCTAGGCTTGATTGATGAATTAGATCAAGCCAATCACCACAACCAGAGGACATTAATCAACAAAAAAAATAGGTGCTTACTGTCCTCTTATGGTGGATTCTGGTTGTGCACTAAAGTTGTGTAAAGTCATATCAACCAATAAAATGGATACAAATCCCCCAAGAATCAGGTCGTCTGCAGAACTAGGAAAATTCTCTGGACGGTTAGACTGCCCACTGCACAGTGAGTTCAGAGTCTTGCTGAAAATACAAGGCAGCATCAGGAAGAGGAGAAGTAGGTTCAAATATGCTCTGAATATTGGTGTTCTTTGGCCCCAATCCCAGCTGCCTGCCTGCATCATCACCACATGCCTGCCAGTGTGATTGTGACCAACATCTGTTGTGAGAGAAGCCATAGAGAAGAAACCGCCACAGAGGACTGAGCCACCTTTTTCAGGCTATTTGTAATAGTCTAAGGGCTGAAGCTGTTTCATGATTCCAGCTGGCAAAGCCCTGCTTGGCTCAATCAAAACTCTCCGATCTCTGTGGCACACTTTGACCTGGGTTTTTATACACGGAATGCAGCACAGCACAAGCTCTGGCCACTTTTTCTTGCTAATTCATTAAGTGGCAATCAGCTGTTCTCCCAGAAGAAACCAAGTTCAATTTTGATAATTATAGGATCACTAATCACAGTTGCCAAAGCTTTACAATTTCTGCAGAGCTGCATGTTCTTTTCATATTCTTCTGCTATGACAACTGAGAGGCCTGGCTGAGCTAAATGACAGCCAAGGGGCTCCCACCTTCCACCCCACCCTCATCACCTGCCTCATCATCATCAAGAGAGGAAAGACCAACCCCCGGCCCTGCTTGTTATCTGAATGCGAACGAAGTGAAGCTAGTGGGCGGGGTTAGCGGTGACATAAATATACCCAAAACAATGCTGATTCCAAGCATTTCAAATGGGTTTTCGCATGATGTTTCGGACTTGTTTACTTACCAAAATAACAACGCGTGATCGTGTAGAAACATCAGTGGTAACCTAATTATGATTCAATATGCAATTCCAAGGTTTAATTCCACAGAATTATATTACTGAACACACCGGACGAAATGCCGCTTGCTGTCTATTCAAACTCGGATTGCACTGCTTTGACAGACTTATTTTTTGAAATCTACACAAGCAGAAATAAAGTGTGAACGGGAAGGAAAGGAAAAAAAGGGGAGGGTGGGCAAAAATTAGATAAATATGTAGGAAAATTACATTAAAATCTCTCAATGTATAACACAAGTAGTTGTCAATAGGAGAGTAGTCCTTTTTCACTTCTAGGCTAAGTGTATTTTTTTAAACTTCTACACTCACCCCCCCCTCCATAAAACAAATTCTGTTAATGTTTGGAATTTCAAAAATATTACAGTAGAAAATGGAAGGCGGGAAAAAAATGTGTAAACGGGAAGGGGGGAAGGAGGGGGAGAGAGATAGATAGATACCTTTATTGGCATAACAAACACAAACAAACATACACAAGGTGCAAAATACAATTTTAGGAACGTCCCCTAAAGCACTAAAACTTTAAATTGGATTCTCGGGCTGTATTAATCTTAATTATATCCAACAAAAATTTGCCAAGAGCAGTCAAAGAAATCTCATCCGTCCACTGTAAAATAGAACTAAGATAGGCTTCATCGAAAAGCCAGGGCTTTTGTTGTGGGAGAGAGGCAAAAAATGTATCCCTCGCGGCCGAATGGAGTGGGCAGTGGAAAAAGATATGGGGTAGCGTCTCTACAGCATTCATCGGGCAAGGACATAATCTGTCATTAAAGGGAATATTGTTGAATCGGCCCGTTAGCACCGCCGAGGGGACTGAATTACAGCGGGCCAAAGAAATTGCCCTTCTAACTTCAGGATTATACAATAGAGAAATGTAAACCGGTGGCCTGCCTACTACCAAAGGAAGATTCCAGAACAAAGGTGAGCAAGATCTATTAGCGGCTTTCTTTTTATTTTTATTTTATTTCTTCATATCTACTTCAGTTTGTGCAGGGCTGCATACTTTATGAAGTAATAGTTTTCTGTAGCAACAAATCACAATGATTTTAAGTACCTGTGCAAAGTAATCCCATTTTTCGTACAGCGATTCGCACACCCGTATGCAGAACACGCAGGCATGCTTAAAGACATTGAGATTAACTTTACCACACGGGCAGGGAGATTTTTATTCGTGACGCCGCAGCGGCAATCCTTCTTCGCGGCAATGATCTGAGATATACCCATGGCTTCAGGTCTGTGACGTCATGGCTCATCCAGTGTATCTAACATCCTTGGGAAAGACAGGGAGCATCCTGGAAACTCCCAGGATCCTCTGCTCCTGGACTATTTTGAAAAAGTGGCAGCCGAGGGAAAGCAGGGGTCAGGCTGAACACAGCCTTCCTAAGTTGCTGGTCCTTCAAGGCAGGTTGGGTAACGTCTCAGTACACATTTTGTAGAAATAAGAAATAAGTCTGGGCAGAGAGTCACCCCTGTGCCAGGCAAACTCAGCTGGCTCAGGGGCAGTTCTGGGAGGACAGAACTGGGCAGTGAGTGGGCGGGCCAGCCCTGGGAGGAGGGTGAGCTTGTGATGCGGTCATGGGCACAGATCTGAGGAGCACTTGGGGTAGGCTCCAGTCCAGACATATCATGTAGCAGGTACACGGGGGTACGCGCGTACCCGTTTCTAGGATTAGGGCTGGCCCCGCCCATTCGCCCGCCCACTCGTCGACTCTGTCGGCGCTCCGCTCCGCCCCCTGCAACGTTTGAATTGCCTGCACATTTGAGTTGCCTGCATATTCTCAGAGCCAGGCAGGCAGGCAGGCAGCGGAGCGAGGGAGACTGACGGCAGCAGCAGCATGAGCAGGTGAGCAGACTCCCGGGCCTTCTCCCGGGCCGCCGCACGGCCTACCGAGAAGGCGCGGCAGTTCCTGGGGGCTGTTCTTGGGTTCTGGCTATGACCTCACTTCCGGTGGGCGGGCCCCGACACAAGTGCCAATCAAAAGTGAGTACCTGTTGCTAAATCATTTAGATGCCATTACTGCTCCAGTCATGGCGGAAGCTGCGCTGGGAACAGATCAGGCCCGCTGGCCTGCCTGCTGTAGCGCAGTTTAGGATTGGGCTGTTTTTCTCTTTTACAGGCTTACCTACTTCGTTGAGTCCTGAATGTATTGCAGTGATTTCCCCTCTCTCTCTCCCCACCCCCTTCTCTCTGGCTAAAGAGAATTATGGCACATTTGCGACAGTGCAGCTATGGCGCTAGAGCATTGTGCCGACACAATACCAAGTTAGGATTGCGCTCTCGAGGCAAGTAACGCATTTGGGCAAAAACCCAAAACTTCACATATAGACCAATGGCTTCTGAGCTGTCAGTGATGGATCAAGGGAGATATGTTAGGGCTCTGGCTCACTGAAAGTGTCAACCCATTACATGGAGGCTGTGCAGAGGCGGATCTACAGGGAGGGCAAAGCTCTAAGTGTTGCAAGGAGCCTTACCCTGTCACGTAAATCCCTCCTCTCCCTTGCTGCTGTAGCCAGTAAGCAACGCCAAGATGTTGCTTTTCCCTGTAAGGATTGGCTAAAACGGTGCAGGGGAGGAGTGATTTCCACTGCAAGGTAAGGCTTCTTGCAAAACTTAGAGCTTTGCCCTCCCTTAGATCTGCCTCTGAGGCTGTGAAGACGACCCCCTAACCCAGCTGCTCTGACACTGTTCTGCTAATTTAGGCAGATGGAAAGTTATCATAGTCCCAAGTATTCCTTATCAAGCAAAGCAAGGTCTTTCATATTGTTTTGAGTCATCCTGTTCCAAGTTGTCATTTCTCAATCCTAACCTGAAGTGAGGCCAGCACACAATCCTTACTCCAGGTTAGGGTTACACCCTCAAAATGTCTTTAAAGCAATGCCTTGCTTGGGTAGAAGAGCCTCAAGACTGCCTTCTCCCACATAAACATGCCCAAATGTTACAATCCTTTTTTGGAGATCTTTCTTTGGCGACTGTCTCAGTTTAGACAGTGATGTTCTGCCGGTTTGCTTTGTTTTATGCTGTTCTTATTGGTATGTTGCCCAAGCTACTCTGTTTCTTGAAGGGTTGCAAAATGGGATCTGAATCAGTAATGTCATGCAGGGGGTACGCGGGGGTACGCGAGTACCGGTTTCTAGGATTATGGCTGGCCCCGCCTATTCGCCCACCCACTTGTCGACTCCGCCCCTGCAACGTTTGAATATCCTGCACATTTGAGTTGCCTGAATGTTCTCAGAGCCAGGCAGGCAGGCAGGCAGCGAGCAGAGCCTTGCCTTGCCACTGAAAAATGAGCTGCTCTGGGGTTTTGGAACTGTTGGGTCACTTTAACATGATGCCAGACCTCCTTAACATGTTCTGGGGGTGCTGTGGAATACTGTTGCAACTGTTGGGTCAGTTTAAAATTGTCTGAGGCCTCAAAAAGGGCTTTTTTCATGTCACTTCCTGCCACGACATCACTTCCGGCTTATGACGTCACTTCCGGTGGGCGGGTCCTGACATGTGCCAATCAAAAGTGAGTACCTGTTATTAAATCATTTAGATGACACCACTGATCTGAATGTTCAAAACACAGCAAAGGCAAAGGATGTGCCCTATGCCATTTGTAACCTATCTTCTTCCAGAACCCCCCCCCCAAAAATCATATGATACAACTCATAATTGTAATTCTGCATAAACTCATAACGGAATTAGAGCACAATCCTAACTGTGGCCTGCACAGTTTGGCCAGCAAAGTTTGGCTGACTCAAGTCTTGCCTTAAAGTATATTTGGACCTCTCTCTGAGTCAGAGAGGCCAGCACACAGACGTGCACCATCCTCCCTGACTCTGAGAGTGGTTCAAACACCCTTTACAGTGTCCCTTGTGCTAGCCAAACTTTGCTGGCCTAACAGTGCCGGCCTAACTCCAGGTTAGGCTTGTGCCCTTAGTTACATTAGAACTCACAATTGTGCGTTTTTCTACAAAATTGGGTTTTAAAAATTATTTTGAAATGCCTCTTCTCTTTCACATAAAACTTTTGGTAGAAAACATACAGAAGCCATTCTAAACTGGAAAAGTATTTTTAATCACAAAGCATTAGTTGGAATTGACCTTCTGCAGTCAGAAAGACAACGACATTTTTCTATGATTAGGGTTACCCAACAGGGGAAGAGTGCCTAGAGCTTCAACCATTGTAGCGAAGAAGGAATTTTTGGCAGGTGCAGCTTTTTATACACTTTATGAGTAGACATGCAGAGGATTAGACATTAAAGGTATAACGCCCCCACCCAAAATCATTACTAGCACAGCTCAACTGTCCCACTGTCTTCAACTGTGCTTTCCGCCAGTGCCAAAGGAGAGGACCAAACACATTCCATCAGCCGAAGGTATGCATAGGATTGGACTGTTGCTTGTTTACATATGTAAAAACATCTCAAGAGTCAAGTGTGTTCATTCTTTCTTCTTGCAAGTTGTTCTCTGGTGTTCAGGTCAGGTCTCAGTACAACAATGTAGCATTTGGGGAGGAAGATGCAGCCCAGCAAGCCAGCACTGGAGGCCAAGATGGAGAAGACCTCCACGGCCACCATGTATTTCCCTTTGGTGCTCAAATATGTTGGGACAAAGGACAGCCACACACTGCAAAAGACCAGCATGCTGAAGGTGATCAGCTTGGCCTCATTGAAGGTATCTGGCAACTTTCTGGCTAGGAAGGCCACAGTGAAGCTGACGATGGCCAGAAGTCCCAGGTAGCCCAGGACAATGTAGAACATGACATCTGAGCCTTCGTTGCATTGCACTATGATATGCTCAGTCTGAGAATGCAGGTCAGCCTCGGGGAAAGGGGGAGAGGTAGCCAGCCACACAGCACAGATGCCACTTTGAAAAAGAGAGCAGAGAATGGTCACTGATACCGCCAGTCTCTTCCCTACCCATTTCCTCATCCTGTTGCCTGGCTTGGTGGCCATGAAGGCCAGAACTACTGTGATGGTTTTGCCCAACACACAAGAAACAGCAATGGAGAAGACAATGCCAAATACTGTCTGCCGAAGGAGACAAGACACCTTCCAAGGACGGCCGATGAATAGAAATGGGCAGAGGAAGCAGAAAAACAGAGAACACAGCAGGGTACAGGTGATGCTCCAGTTGTTGGCTTTGACAATGGGAGTATCCTGATGCAGCATGAAACTCACCATCACCAGCAATGTGATCACCGAAAAGAAAAGAGCAAAGAAAGCCAAGACTGCTCCCAAGGGTTCTCCGTAGGATAAGTACATGACACTTTTGGGGAGGCAGCGATTCTGTTCCTCACTGGGATACTGATCTGCTGGGCACTTCTCGCACTGATCTGCATCTGAAATTCAGAAGACGGTCTCATTGATTCCAAAATGCACAATGGTACCATTATCTCAATTTAATTGGGACCTCTAGTTCTCATTGGATCAACCAAAACATGCCTTTGAGCTGACAGTACACAATAAGGGTGCATCCTAACCTGGAGTTAGGTTGGCACAAGTTAGGCCCGCAAAGTTTGGGCAGCACACCATGAAGTATGTTTGGACCACTCTCGGAGCCAGAGAGGCCAGCATACAGATGTGCGCCATCCTCCCTGACTCCAAGAGTGGTCCAAACGCACTTTACGATGGCCCTTGTATTGGCCAAACTGTGCTGGCCTAACTTGTGCCAGCCTAACTCCAGGTTAGGATTGAGCCCTAAAACTTTACTCAACATTTGTGAGTGATGCCAAATTCATTCCAAACCATGAGATATGGGAGCTGTGAGATACAGGAAGCTGGACTAGCTGGGCCTTTGGCCTCATCCAGCAGGTCTCTTCTTATATTCTCAAGCCTGTCCAGTTTTTGCACCAGTTTTTGCATGACTGCACCAAACTCTTTTCAGCCTCTCTAGGAATCCTCTCCCTGTTTCATTGTTACTTGCAAGCACAACTGATCATTGGGGGGGGGGTATTGCTGGAGGGTATTTTTTGAGAATGTTTTGAATCTGTGCATGCCTTAGGGATTGATCTGCCTTCAGTTACCACCCTGTCTGTGAATGGTCGTGCTCTGGCTACAGGTATATCAGCACTGAATGTAGAGCTCAGTATTATATAGACATTGCAGGAAACCTTTGAGGAGGCATGTATAGCACAATTCCGTGCATGTCCACTCAGAAGAAAGTCTCACCGAGTTCAAAGGGGCTTACGCCCAGGGAAGTGTGCACAGGATTGCAGCTTTGGATTGCTTTCCAGGAAACCTGGTATTCTTTTTCTTACCCATCTGCACCGAAATGCTTCCGTCAGGGCACGGAACACAATCATAGCAACACACTTCTTTCCCCTGCTGGACAAGCCTGCCAAATCCAGGGAGGCAGCTCTCTACACACCTGGCCCGGGGCAGCATCTAAAAGCAATCCCAAAAGACAGCAAGAATGAGCGTGGCAATCAGCTGGTTTTTCCTTTGGACCATCATTCTGCGCATGGTCTCTTCTGCCAAGAAACATGTTAATGAGAGGGACGGTGATAATCCTTCTGATTGACCATCTTTTTGATTGTCTCCCATTACCATCTCCCCTGAGCTTCACTTCACACCATCCTCAGAATTCTCCATTCCGGTTGTGAGCTTCCTCCCCCACCACCCTCCACTAAGTTGGCAGCAGAGGTGGTTCAAAGGAGGCTGTGGAAGGATTGGGATGGAGAGAGGGCCAGGCCAGGGATAGGAAGGGGACAGAGGGAGTGGATCTAATGCGCTAGTGGGATTCTAGCCTTCCTTCCCGGCCTGAACCCACCCCTAGGGCTCTCCTCCAGCCAAAAAACTGGCATAGGTCCTAGGAGAACCATTGGAGACTAGCCAACCTATGGATAGAGAAGTTTAAAAATGGTTTTTGGCTTACTTCTCCTGGGCTATCCGCCCAGCCACCCACCCCGGCCCACAGCATGCACTATGCACCCAGTCGCTGACGTTGCTCCTTTTGAGCTAGCGGGGCATAAGACTGGGCATTCAAAGGTCTTCCTCTTTGTCTAGAATGCCCAGATGGGAATGCAAGAACATTCCTTTGTTCATTGTGGCTCCTTCACTCTTAAGCAAGACCTCTTGCCTCCAGCCAGGTAGCTCAGTAGTATGGGATGGAGCCATTGGGGAGGCAGGGAAAATAGAGAGAAAAGGAGAGGTGTGGATGGAGTCATTCCTTAATATCAATCAAAGCTACTGCTGATCACTCAGATGTCAAGAAAAGTAATATGGAGAAACACATATGGTCTGGAGTTTGGTGTAAGAAAGGAGAAAGAATTGGGGCCTTCAACTGGCAATTGATTTATCGCAGATGCTAAAACCTATCATTCTCTTGCAAAAACAGCATTCCCACCTGGTCAAATTTTTGATTCCATACAATGGCGCTTCCATTAATGGTGAATTCTTTGCCTGCAGGAGCCTGAGGTTCTATCCTTCCGACCTGAACCCTCCGGTAGGATCCATTGGCGAACGTGACTGTGTTGATGATGTTGTAGCCATCTGCCAGTTCTCCATTCTCATCCAGAGATATTTCTTCTCCAGCACTATTGTTGAAGCGAATTTTCCTCAGAAAATTATGAAGCTACATAAGAAGAGGGGAAAAAATGTGAGCTTGGTCTTGAAATGCCAATATAGAAGCATTTGAATATAGAGGCACATTCATTCTGTTGAATATATTGATTATTTATTTATTTATTTATTTAATGTATACCCCGCCTTTCTGCCCAAAGGCACCCAAGGCGGCTTACAACATTTAAAAATACAAAAAAACACTATTTAACAGTTAAAAACAGTAGTTGAAAACAGTAATTAAAATAATTAAAATTTAAAATTTAAACAACCAGCCCCGAGGATCCTAAAAAAGAATCCTAATAAAAGAGGCATATAGAGGCATTTCCTTCAGACTACACATGTCTACACATGTTCTGTAGCTCATAGAATGGAAAACTGATAAGTGTTGCTTCATTGGAACTTCATAGGTTGTGACATTTGGGACCGGCAAATCTGTTTTCCCCCCTGTCAATATAGCTTCATCGGCATTTGCAGGTGTTTGTATTTTCGAAAAATGCCAAGTGTTGGAAAATATCTGACTTGCAGGTGACAAGGGCAGCCCTCCTGTGTGGAATTTCTTAAGAGAATCAGATTTCATGTGGACTTCAGAGGAAGTTGCCTGCTCAAGATCCAGTTGCCCTTGCACAGGAAACTGTGATGGAACTCCCTAGAAGGTCCCAAAGCCATACATGGGGACCTTCTAGGCAGTGGCATAGCCAACCAACGTGCCACCCCAGGCCACACAATCACCCTTCTGTCCACCCCGACCCAGAAGTAACTGAAATTCATCACACAGGGACTGGACAGAAATTTGAGCAGCTTTGAACAAACACAAATACTAGCCAGGGGAAAAAATGTCACCTCATATCCGCAGGAATACATTCCTGCTGCTTCCGCGGATACCCAAAACCATGGTTAGCAGTGAACCCTATCTCCACAGTTGTTGAACTCAGGGCATCCTGGGGCACTAATTGGCTCAATCCGGCTTCAAAGCATTAGCAGTCAATGCAAAGCCCCAAAGCATTTGGTTTGGAAAACCAGTGCTAACAGGCGCTAATAAGCAAACACAAGACAGAACCCAAATGGAAGGCTTTGGTGGTCTAAAGGACATATTCCTTTCAGGGCCACTTTGCAGATGCAGGTTTGTGGAGGACCAAGGAGCCGGAATAGGAGCAGTTGTCACTTTCAGCCATATCTTACCTGCCAAGGCTGAACATTCAGAAGGTTCCACCCGTCTCCATCGGCCAAAGCTTTATGCTTGGTTTGCCACAAGTGCAGGGCATGCAGAGCATGTGCTAGAGCGTAAGCAGAATTGTAGATGCTGTAGCTCTGGCCAGACATTTGCATTTCAAACACAATTCCAGGGAGGCCTTCCAGCTTCTCCTTTCCGGTGCAGATTTTATTCCCTGGCACAAGCAAGTCATATTTTGGCAGTGAACAGTAAAACGCACTGCACCAGAAAGTAGGCAGGAAATAAATCTGAGACTCATATGGATCTAAGGCCTCGAGGAATTCCTGAAACCCTGGAACCCCATTTCCATGGAGCGCAAAGGATAAGGTGCCGTTTAGGGATTTCGCTGTGAAGCGTTCCTGATGGAAAAGTGCTGTGAAATCCCACTGAGTGGTCACGATCCAAACCTTCTCCAGTGGAGGCATACGCTGAAACTCATAATGCTTTAAAACAACTTGCAGGCCTGTCATAGACTGCGCATCCCCATAGACAATGACAACATTGAGTTGGCTCAACTCGGGAACAAAGGTGATCATTCCAAGATATTTGGTTAAGGTCTCCACTGAAAAGCTCCTCAGCCCTGGAAGTGACCGTGTCAAAGCAAGACAAATATTGTTCTGGAGGAGCTTTGGTTTCAGAGCACGAAGGAATTGTTCTCCACTGTCATCATCCGACACAAGCAGGCCAATCCAGTTCCATCCAAAATGCTTGAGCAGCTGAACAAGCCCAGAATTCTGGGGGGTTTCATTTGGAATCATCCGGTAGAAAAAGGGAAACTGAGCCTTCTCACTCAGCACAGGGTCAGAAGAGCCATAACTGACCTGATAGGAAACCATACGTTATTAACCCCTTTGTACATAATCCCTTTGCTCTTGACGTTCTTCAAGTCACTGAATCTGATCTTCCTGGTTTTTAGTAGTTTCTCCAAGTTTAGACTAAGAATGGATTTAGAAAAGTTGGAGGAGTCCATGGGATCTAATGTGTTGTACATTCTGGAGGTAGGATGTGTGGGGAGCACTACTTTCCTAGGACTCGTTGAGCATTTATACAAAGTCACGTACCTGTGCAATCTTATAGGTATTCACGAAGTTGGCAATTTGGATGGAGTTCTGAGGCGTGAGATCCCCAATGACACCCATGAACTTCTTCCTCTTGTCGCAGAGGTAATTCAGGGGATAATGCTGTCCTGTGAAAAGAAGTTTCAAAACACTACAGGAGGTCAGCATTGGATTAAAAGAACTGTCATAGATCTCGGAGTTCAGGGTGGTGTTGGGCAATACCGTGGCATCCTTGTTGATCTCGTGAATGGCAAAGGCAAAAGCAAGGACATGCTGGTAGTTTTTAGGCTTCAACCTGCAATGAGATGGTCATCCTCAGATCAGAGAAATCAGTGCACTTTATTTCCACAAAACTCTAGCTCCTGACTTTGCAATTTGGGTAGTACCCAGTTCAATCTGTTTGGGGGCTGTTATTATTTTCTCAAGAATTTCACCATGTGCCACTTTCACAGACATAAGAACGTAAGAAGAGCCCTGCTGGGTCAGGCCAAAGGCCCATCTAGTCCAGCTTCCTGTATCTCACAGCAGCCCACCAGATGCCCCAGGGAGGCATGAGACAACAAGATGCTTGGATCCCATTGCCACTCCCTTGCACCCGGTACTCTGAAGTAGCCCACCGCCAATGTAAGGAGATTGCACAATCCATCAATGCCTATATCCCACGATTGACCTTTCCTCCAGAAATCCTTCCAATCTCCTCTTAAAGGCATCCAGACCAGATGCCATCACCACCTCCTGTGGCAAAGAGTTCCAGAGATTAACTACATAAGAAGAGAGCAACTCCAAGGAAACATTTGCCATTTCTATGGTTGCTCTAAAGGGCAGTCACTCTACTGAGCTGGTTTAACTAATATTATTAAACTTGGACCAGTCTCCATCCTGGCAATATAAGGACCATCTGAAATTGTAACTAAAAACATTTAGGGTGCAATCCTAACATGGACTCAAGCCAGCACAATTAGGCCAGCAACGTTTGGCCAGTACAGCACAAGGGACACCGTAAAGGTTATTTGTACCGCTCTCGGTCAGAGAGATGTGCACACAGACGTGCACCTTCTTCCCTGTCTCCGAAAGTAGTCCAAACATACATTACAATGTCCCTTGTGCCAGCCAAACTTTGCTGGTCTAACTGTGCCAGCCTAACTCCAGGTTAGGATTATGCCCTTAGCGATGCAGAATGTATGCAGAGGGGAAAGAATCTGATTTCCATGTCAAAGACCTGCACAATGAGCTTTACTCAGGAGAAGTGGAAATTGAACTATACATGAAAAGGTTGGGAAGGATAAGGATCCAGACTTTTGTACCTGTGCACAGAGAAGACTCACTTGCTGTGAATTGCCTGGCCATAGTGAGGCTCAACTGGCAAAGTAGCCCTCATAGCATGATGGCTGCTTTGGAGCAGAGAGGAGTTTATAAAGAAATTTTATGGACCATAAAGTGAGATTCATAATGTAGAGTCCTGAAGAATTAGATTTCAACACTCAATTCAGGTTTTTGAAAATAAAAATAGAGTAACTTACCATGCCATTGGAAAGGAGTCTGGAATTGACATATAGTCAAACAACGACATTTCAGCCAGGAAAGCGGATACAAAGCCCCCAATGACAATATCATCTTGAAAACTGGGGAAACCTGATGTAGCATTTGGCTGCCAACCAGAAGTGGCGTTCCAGCTATTGCTGAACGTAGGTGGAAGCAGGAAGAGGAGGAGGAGGAGAAGCAAAACCAGTCTAAAGGCAGGAAAATGCAGACCCCAACCCCAGTCAAATCCCTGCATGATCACGTACACTCCCACCAGAGTAATTGCAAGTAGGATCTCTCTCCTTGGAGGCTACAGAAAAATACCCCGATAGGACGTAGAAGCCCTTAGCAATCCTATGTTACTGTGATGTAGGAATTCATCTTTTAAGTGCTTACCAATACTCAACACAATGACCTCTGTGCTTCTGTTCTAAGGCATGAGGAATCAAAGAGTCATATAACGTAGCTCTGCCTGACTTGGAGCCCAATTCTAGGTAGGTCTACTCAGACGTAAGTCCCCATTATAGTCAATGGGGCTTACTCCTAGATAAGTGTGGATCGCATTGCAGCCTCA
This sequence comes from Lerista edwardsae, assembly GCA_029204185.1. NCBI lineage: Eukaryota > Metazoa > Chordata > Lepidosauria > Squamata > Scincidae > Lerista > Lerista edwardsae. The sequence goes on along the minus strand of JAJKFI010000239.1, from coordinate 825,597 downwards.
ATCTGTCCCCCGCCTCAGTGACACAGGGGGCTCTGAAAGGAGCCTTTATAGACGTGACATTACAGAAGCTGTTGAGCTGTGCCTGTTGTTCATTCTCCCAGTGGCCTCTGTGGGGCGTCCACAAAAAGCAAAGTTCAATCACAGTCATGTTGATAATTACAGAGCAGATAATCACCTTTCCCAAGGCGGTCACAACTGGAGAAAACATGTCCTTTAGTTCCAAAGTAGCCAAGATCAAACCTTCATCCCAGCCGTGACAGGGGCCAGTTAAATCTCTTGGGATCATAGTGCAGGTTGGGTGCAAGTCCTACAGTGGGGGTGCTGCTGTTGTAATAATAAATAATAGTAGTAGTAGTATTTATATACTGCCTTTCTTTGGCCATTAGATTGCTCCTCTGGCTTTAATTCAAGGCGGTTTACATAGGCAGGCTTTATTTAAACTCGTAAGGGGTTTTTACAAATTACAAATTGTTCTATCTTTCAAGAACTGCAACAACATACAGATGGAACTTTTGTGGTTTAGTCCTTCTTTCTGGCCACATAATTGCCCTCCTGCTGGCTGATAAACAGCTTCTCTGCTCCCACCAAAGAAACAGCTGGCCCAGCACAACTCCTCTCTCACAGGCAGCTGGAGACAGCTCTTGTCAGTCACAATTTTCAAGGTCTGCCACTCACGGAGACTTCCGGTGTTCTTGAACTGGGAACCTTCGGATCTTATCTTCGGGCAAACAGAGGCTTTAACCCTCTCAATTAAATCTTCTGCCCTTATGCAAGGGGGGACCAATTGCCCCCAGACGCCACCCACCACAGGCCTCGCATGATGCTCCGTTGCGCGCCAACTGTATCCTGAGAACATCAGAACGCCTGTAAATAATACTTCTGGTTTTTGTTGGAAAACCGGAAATATTATTTGCAGGCATTTGAAACTTCCAGAACACTTTCAGTGCATGACGGGGGATCACGCAAGGCTCCGGGAGCTTAAAGGTGAGTGGGGAGGGCAGCAGACTGCCCCCTGGTGGCCCGAGGTGGCACACAGGTTAGAGAAGCAACTGCAGCCCTTCATTTCTGAATAGGCACCTCATGGGGTTGTGAATTGTGAGAAGCCAGAAACAAAGAAGTTGCATGGCTACAGAATATGATCCCAGGTCCATAGTTAATGTGACTGATGCATTTCAACAACTAACCACATCAACACGCTGTGCCCCAAAAGCAGCAAAGCAGAGGCATGCCTAGAGGGGGGGTCACAGCACTAAGTTTTGCAAGCAGGTGCCCCCCTGCCTCTTTGGAGCCACTCGCAGCCAGCGTAGCCTCCATTTTGCTCTAGCAGCTGGGAATGGCTCCAAAGAGGAAGGGGAGCAGCTACTTGCAAAACTTGGTGCTGCGATTCCCCTCTAAGGACGCCTTCGTGGCCATTTCTTAACAACCTGCCACAGGTTTGGAGAGGTTATGGGACGACATCTGTTTCATGTGGGTTTGACGAGTGGTTTTCATGTACAAAAAATTAGCGTGTTGGCGGCTCATAAGGGAGGAACACAGTCTTCTTTATCTCCAGCTTATCATAGCTCCATGCTCGCCCATGGCTCCATGTGCTTTCCGCCCTTTTTCTTTTCTTAGGGAATTTCAGCACAAGCCTCTCAAATGATCACTCAACGCACACTTGTGACATTTCTGCAGTTGTCCCTCTTAGCTACACGTGGTCCTCTCTTAGCTACCTACACAGATCAGCTGCCCAACTTATACACTACCAAAGGCCTGGAATCAGAACTGGACAAAGCACTTATAGCAACCAGAAGAGACCAGCAAGAATCAACATGTTGAAATTCTTCCTCCTCTTGCTGCTCCTGGGGCTGAATGAAACCAAGGTGTTTAAGAAATGTCGCGTTGCTAGACTTCTGTATAATCAAGAGATGGATGGATACCATAGCTACTTCTTAGAAGACTGTAAGTTTGTTCTCCCTCTCCCACTTTCTCCATCAATCTTATATGCCATTTTCTAAATGCATTTCTTCAGCAACGAGTAAAAAGAAGAAATATTTAGAAAATTAAATTTAAGTTTCAGTTTTAAATGTTTTAAAATGAATTTTTAATTTTTTAAAAAATAAATCTTTAAATCTAGAATCTTTTAAAAAGATTTTTTTAAAGTGTGTGTGTGTGTGTGTGTGTGTGTGTGTGTGTGAGAGAGAGAGAGAGAGAGAGAGAGAGAGAGAGAGAGTAAGTGTAATCACAGGAATCCCTGCATATTTTAGACAAATCTTTTTTTAACGTTCTATTATTCTGATAAAGATTGGCTGAGTTCTATGTTTTAACATTTTGATCTGAACCAGATGCCTTCAGAACTATTTGCAAATTTTTCTTTGCCCCTTCCACACAAAAATATTTTAATTTTCTTCTTTGGCAGTTTAGAGGATGTCCAAAAATTCACAGAGCAATCCTAACCTGGAATTGGCCTGCACAATTAGGACAGCAAAGTTTGGCAGGCAAAAGGGATACTGTAAAGTATGTTTGAACCACTGCCTGAGTCAGGGAGGATGGCACATGTTTGTGTGCTGGCCTATCTGCCTCAGAGCGCAATCCTAACTGGAGTTAGGCCAGCATAAGCTAAACCAGCAAAATTTGGCCAGCACAAAGGCCACCATAAAGTTTGTTTGGACGACTCACAGAGTCAGGGAGGATGGCTCACGTCTGTGTGCTGGTCTCCCTGACTCCAAGAGTGGTCCAAACTTTGCTGGCTTAGCTTATGCCGGCCTAACTCAGTTTAGGATTGCACCCTCAGAGTGGCCCAAACATGCTTTACAGTGGCCCTTGTGCCAGCCAAACTTTGCTGGCCTAACTGTGCCGGCCTAATTCCAGGTTAGGATTGCACTCTCAGAGTCAAATTGGCCAGCACATAGACATGCACCATCCTCCCCGAGTCTGACAGTGGTTCAAGCATACTTTACGGTGTCCCTTTTGCCGGCCAAACTTTGCTATCCTAATTGTGCAGGCCAATTCCAGGTTAGGACTGCATCCTCAAGGGTATTGCAAGATTCTGCCCTCCCCTTAACAACATAAGAACATAAGAAGAGCCCTGCTGGATCAGGCCAAAGGCCCATGTAGTCCAGCTTCCTGTATCTCACAGCGGCCCACCAGGTGACCCAGGGAGGCATGAGACAACAAGATGCTTGGATCCTGTTGCCACTCCCTTGCACCCGATACCAGTAGCCCACCACCTTGGGCTCAAGAACATTCACTGTATCTTTTTAAAGTTATGAGAGATCAACATTTCCAGCTTAACCCATTCATTTAGCAAAGGGTGCGATCAGAGTTGGTCCTTCGGCAGCAGCTACGGAGAGTCAGATTGGGAAGCAAGAAAGGGGTCAGGAGCAAGTAGAAGTCAGAGCTGGAAGTGAAGACCAGAACGAGGAAGCAAGCCACCGGTCAAATCAAGAAGATACACCCCAGACAGAGGCTAGAAGACTCTTCCTCTCAGGCAAGGGTCCATCCCAGATGGAAATCTTTTTACAGCCTTAATCTGGAGAAGCCCAATACCTGTCCAGGCAGGTAGGGGAAGTCCGAGAGCCCAATCCTACACATGTCTACCCAGATGTTAGTCCCATTAGGCAGACCTTGAGAATTGCGACTGATAAGAGCTGCCTCCAGCTGCCTGTGAGAGAGGAGTTGTGCTGGGCCAGCTGTTTCTTTGGTGGGAGCAGAGAAGCTGTTTATCTGCCAGCAGGAAGGCAATCGTGTGGCCAGAAAGAAAGACTAAACCACGAAAGTTCCATCTGTATGTTGTTGTAGTTCTTGAAAGCTAGAACTCTTTGTAATTTGTAAAAAACCCTTGCAGATTTAGAGAAATAAAGCCTGCCTATGTAAACCGCCTTGAATTAAAGCCAGAGGAGCAACCTAATGGCCAAAGAAAGGCGGTATATAATACTATTTATTATTATTATTATTATTATTATTATTATTATTATGTGCTTCCTGGCTTACTCCCAGGTAAGTATGGATAACACTTCACTTGGTTCTTTTTCCAGCAGCCTTTTTTCCTCCTCAGCCTTTCCTTTCCCTCCTCTCCTCTCACCCCCTGTTCAACTGTCCCTCCAACTGCCATTTCTCCCTCTTCCCTCCTTCCTAGTTCTCCTCACTCCTGGGAACTAACCCGCACCAAACAACAGGACTGGTGGGGCACCTTCTCCTGTGTAAGAATTAGTAGACTTGTTATGGGGCTGGTTGGGTGGGTGATAAAACATAGTAAGAGAGATGTGCACTTAGCGCATAAAACTCTTCTGGGACTTTTCTCCCAATCGCATGGGGGTGATTTTAAAAATAGGTTTTTCGGTTCATGAAGGCGAGTGGTTCAGGAGGTTATTATATGGAGAGTGTCTTAAATGTTCCCAGAAAGAAGGAAAGGAGCTGGGACATGCGTGAGCGATCTGCATGCATGTCCTTTATTGTGTGGGCCACTCAGGTGATAAGAGCACTTATTCAATCAATAACAAAAACTTCAGCTGGGGCACAGCTTGTCACTGAAGTCGTGGCCTTTCCTCAAAGAGATGCCGTGGAGACACAGTGTCCCGTAACACTTCCCACGCCCTGCAGCTGGCAAGGTGCTGATGCAAACCTAACAGGTACTTGGCAGGACGCATGGTGTCCTTCTTGATGGACCGCACTACACACCTGTGGTGCAGGCAGTGTCCGTTGAGTTGCAAGTGGCTTTCCTTGTGTGCTCAGCCACCCTGACAACAGTGCCTCAGACTGCAGTCCTAACCTTGCAGATAAAACTTAAGAACAGATAAAAGAAAATACCTTTTTACCCAGCAGGTAATTAGTCTGTGGAACTCCTTGCCACAGGATGTGGTGCGGACATCTGGCCTGGATGCCTATAAAAGGGGATCAGCCAGATTTCTAGAAGTAAAGTTCATCACAGGTTGCATCACAGATTTTTAACCTTTTTTTTTACCTGGCTATGTGTAACCTCCTGGTTTTAGTAGTAGGCTACCGCAGAATGACAGGTGCAAGGCAGTGGCAACAGGATGCAGGCACCTTGTTGCCTTGTGTGCTCTGAGGCACCTGATGGGCCACTGTGAGATACAGGAAACTGGATTAGATGGGCCCTTGGCCTGATCCAGCAGGGTTTATATTCTTAAGGCCCAGATTGGGTTGCACGTTATTTTTTACCTCAGAAATTTACCTCAGAATGCCAGCTACAAGGGAGTAGCAACAAAATGCAGGTATCTAGAAGTCTTGTGTGCTTCCTGAGGCATCTGGTGGGCCACTGTGAGATACAGGAAGCTGGACTAGATGAACCTTTGGCCTGATCCAGCGGGGCTCTTCTTATGTTCTAACCTTGCACTCCTCCAGTGCAGCAGCTGCAACAGCAGTCTAGAGTGTTGCAAAAACACAAAAAACAGGAAGTGCTGTTGCACAATCACAAAAACAGGAAGTGCTTTCTGTGGGAAAAAAACTGGCTTTATTCTGCATTGGGGAGGCCAACAGAGGTTGGTTGTGGACAGTTAAATATTTGAAAATATATTTTTTTCCTCCACCTCACAGTAGACCTTTTCTTCTTTTCTTCATCTTAGGGGTCTGTATGGCATACCATGCAAGCAAATTCGATTCTAGAAACAAAACAGAAAATGGACTTTTCGCACACTATGGGATCTTTCAACTCACTGGCGTTTTGTATTGTGCAGAGAGCTCAGAAGGTGCAAACCTTTTTTTACCTGGAAATGTGATTTGCGATACCTGCTGCAACAGTAAGTAACATGCTACTGCAAGGCAAACGAGCTGAAGGCTATTAGCATGATCCAAAAAGAGTGGGTAAAGGTTTTGAAGGAGGGCTTCAGGCATTTTATTTCTCCTGCCAATTGCTGTAGATGTGTGTCTTATCCAGAGGTACTCCATAAAAAGATCCCTTTGATGGAGCACCTTTGCCCCTGTGGCCTGGATCAAATGGAAAACACATGATGCTGTGGTGTACGTACTGTAGGAATATTTGTGCCACTCTTATTCTCCCATTCCTAGCTGATTTCCAGGTTGTATTTGTCGACAATACACATGCAACCTTTATATGCAACCTCACTTATCTGCAAGGGGCAAAATTGCTACTATTCTCGTTATCTGCACCTCTATCCTCATTATCTGCTATACAGAGACTGGCCACAAGCTGCAGGGACCTTCAGAGTGGCACCTTAGACCAGCACTGGCCCCTTTAAAATGGCTGGCGGAAGATCTGCCGGCCATGTTTAAGGGGTCCACGCTGGTCACAGGTGCCATTCTGAAAATCCCTGCAGCCTCTGGAAAGTCTCTGCAGCATTCAGAAATCTTTTGGCACTTCCTGCTGCACTCTGCTGGCTTCCTGAGTGGTGTGTACTGGATTCTTCTGATGGCAGATAAGGTATCCCGTGCACCTAACTCCATCGATCCCATAGTCAGTGGTTATTGTTATCTGTGAATTAACAATCCACGAGGATTTCCTGGAACCTAACCCTAGCAGATAAAGAGGATTGACTGTAGCCCCATGTTATTATCTGACAGCAATCTGATATTTACACACAGTGTTGCAAAATTCTTGGTGGCAGCTGTCCAGAAATTGATGCTGAAAGAATGTGGAATTAATCCTTTCTTTTGGATAAGCGATACTGTGCAGCAGTGTTAACTTTTAAACATGGCTTGTTATGCAATATGTACTAGTGTTAGTAATTAAGTAGAGTACTATGAAATTTATTTATGGAGATATATCCTGATAATGGAACTGGCTTGTAGGTGATAGGGATTATCTCTCCCCTTTCAGTGCTTCCTCTGGTTGAATTGTGGATTCTGCTTTAGAATTATTGATTCCTAGCTTCAGCTTAGGATGGCTTTGAGCCTTAATGAACTCTCCAATTGGCTGATATGGAAGCAGAGGATTCTACAGATATCCTGCTTTTCGTAAAGTCTATAACCAAGACTTTTATTTAATTGGTTTTATTGGGTAGGTAGGGAATATTC